>JAULBS010020259.1:0-10760 GCA_032355785.1 Symmetromphalus regularis
TCGTTAGACGGGACCGGGACTTGAGTTTCAGTACGGTATAAGCGATTGTCCGGTTTATCCGAGGACGTTATACGCGATGTTTACTGTATTACTTCCGAATGGTCCAGAGTACTTCCGGGTAATACTTTCTCGACAACCACGCTTGGCTTGGGAGTTAGTGTTATTTCAATTGATTACAACATGTTTTTATGCATTTTAACTACTCATGTCTTCACAGAAATAAAAACAAAACATTAGTTGTATTAGTCGTTAATGTTTTTTTAGGAAGCAATATCAATAATTGGAAATAAATTTTTCGTTGCAAGTTTATGTTGTGTGTGTTTTTGTGGGGGGTTAGTGTTTTTTGTTTTTGTATGTATGTGTGTGTGTTGTTGTTTTTTGTGGGGGGGTAGTGATTTTTTTTTTTGTTTTTATGTGTATGTGTGTGTGTTTTTGTGGGGGTTAGTGGTTTTTGTTATTTGTGTGTATGTGTGTGTGTGTGTGTGTTTTGTTGGGGGTTTAGAGTTTTGTGTGTGTGTGTGTGCGTGTATCGTGAAATGCATATGGACGCGTTTTTCGCATTAATAACCTGTTCAATATTCGCGTTTAATTTTCTGAATTACAGTATTTAAACAAACGGTATTTTTACACTTTTGCAACATGTGATATTTATTAACTTAAAACGCCAGTTTATATGTACTTTCTCACATACAAGACAGTACATACCAAACACCTTTGTACACCAGGGATGAAATAATAGATGGAATACAAATAGCCCAATCAGAAAACTTAAACTAACCCACATAATTGGATAACCAAATGCACATCAGCTTGACACTTCACTACTAAGCTAAATTTTGTCATTCATAGTTTATTTGTTTTAAAATGTATTTCTTAAAAAGGGCAGTATTCTCATGAAATATGTTTTAAAAGAGTTAGTTACATATCTGAAAACAGAAAGTGAATGGTCGTTTACGTTGTCTTGGGGTCACTTCAGTTCCAAATAGGTTACCATGACTTGCAGTCAGTTTGAGGTGGGGGAGGAGGGTGGGGGAGACGCTGGCACCTATTGTATGGTTTTACCTCTCATGTTCTTTATTCTCAATTTGTTATAATCAAAAAGGGTAGATTTGACATAATAGATAATTCTAGGTCAAGTTATTTTAATTTAAGACCGAACATAGTTCTCCCAAAAAGGTGGCGTATATGGCCAGAGACAAAACAAAACAAAACAAGAAAAACAAACCAAAGTTAACAAAGTAGTGTATCCCACTGAGCGGATAGGTGGGTGGTTATAAGCTTTGCCCCAGACAGTTTTCAAAAATGGATTGTCTTTTGGTGCAGTGTTGCACATTTCTGATAAAAAGGTCACTTTTAAACAAAAATACCCCGAAGGCCATGCAGGTATGTACAGTATTGTAATATTAGTAAATACTAGGGGTGCAACGATACGGCCAAAACCGTATTGCGATACAGCAAACCCATGTTGCAATACAGTTTGATTAATTATCAAGATGTAATAAAGTCATATTTTGATACTATCATACTAATTGGTAAACACGTCTCAGGCAGGGAGACCTGTAGCAATTTATGATGAAAAAAAAGAGAATATATAGAACACAGTAAATTTATACGTTTTATTTAACTTTTATTTTTATAACTTACTGTCATAGTGGTAGGTTTTATAAGAAATAGATGAATACTCATTAGATAGATATATATTGCGATACACAAAACCATATCGCGGTATGTATTGCGCTCGGCACTTATTGCAATATACCGATATACTGGTATATCGTTGCACACCTAGTAAACATTGACTGTTAAAAACAATGTTTTGTCATTATAATTAAAAAAAAAAAAATTCAGAAACAACAACAAGTTTACTGTTTAACTTGACATTAACTTAATTCTTTAGTTAAGTAACATTACATTGATATTATTAGATTATAGTGCAGTATTATAATGATTTGAGTAAGTCAAATCCACTTGAAATAATTATTGTTACATCTCTGGTAAATGGTGGTTGAATCTTGGTCTTGTTCAACAACACTGGGTTTTTCTGGTTACTCTGTGTAATCACATCTGTTATGAACCCTGTAAGTACAAGTGTATTAAATGCATCTGGGATTTATACAGGTTTTAATTATTACAAATATGTTCCTTATTCATTGTTGAATTATTCACCGGCAAATTCTGATGTTCAGAAACGGGAGCAGCCCTCCAATGTGACTTTCGTTCCAACGTCCCTGTATTCAGATAAACTTTAACATTCTGAAATCACATTACTACATAAGAAACCAAACTAATAGTGTCACGTGTCCTACTTTTGGATGTCCTACTTTTGGGATGGTCCCAAAAAAGTTTTCAGCAACTAGTCTTAGTTACTAGTAAAGTGACCCTCTACTAGTAACATTTTCTTTTATTTATACACTTAATTTCACTAAACAATAAATTGTTGGTATGATGTGGGTCTGTTTAATCAAGATGTAGTTTATTCAAAAAAATATGCATTTAATATGAAACAAGTTTATGTGCTTTGTTAGAAAATGTTATGTTTGAAATGATCCACAAATATTTACACAACTGTAGTCATTTCTAAAATTGCATTCTAATTCAAACTTTCAAATATTGGACTTCAGTATTATACATTATTAGATTTGAAGAACAATAGTTTTTGGTATGTTTAATTCAAGAACAACAAAGTTCTATTTTTTTCTTCACTTTATAAAAAATCTAATCATAACTTCAACCAGCTATATTTAGGATATAAATAAACATATCTTATATATTTTTAGTTTTGTTGAGAAAAAAAACCCCGTCTGATTTACCTTTAGACTAAATCAATCTTTGACATTTTTTTCAACGCAAGTGTAACAAATCATAAATATACTTGCGTACTAGTTAATAGATCATGAATGATTTTAGAGAACAATCAGGTTGAACACACATACATTATTACAAATATTCACAAGGGTATTTCAGTACCGGCGCAGCCGTTAAAATATTGGGGTGTGGGTGGCTCAAGGCTGAATAGAGGCGCCTTCAACGTAATAAATGTAAATATTGTCAAACAAGAAATATTATTGAGAGGGGGTGAGGGGGGCTAATGCCATGTATTTTGGTGTATTTTGAATGCTAAATATCACACAACAAATTATTTGAATTTGTGTCGTCCCTGTCGGTATTCCGAACGTTTCAAGGTGATCGCTACTGATTGTGAGTCTGTGTGCACGTTAAAAAATTTCCTACATCGAAATTCGTTCCCGCAAAGAAGAATGTTTGGAAAAAATTTCCGAACAGACATTTTCGACGACAGTCGCGAATCGTGGGATTCGTATGTCGAACGATTGGAGCAGTATTTTGTTTGTAATGACATTGAAGACGTAAAACGAGTGCCAGCGCTTCTCAGTAGGATGGGCGATAACATCTACTCCTTGTTACGTGGATTGACGGCTCCAGAGAAATCTGCATCATTACCTTTTGATGCCATAATGAAAATATTAAAAGAATATTTCAATCCAAAACCAATAATTATTGCAGAACGTTTTCGGTATCAAAAACGTGATCAGAGACAAGGGGAGACAATCTGAGAATACATCGCGGAAATAAGAAAATTGTCAGAATACTGTGAGTTTGAGTGATATATATCTATGCTGCACTGAGGGACAGATTGGTGTGTGGTATGAACAATGAACAAACCCAAAGAAAATTATTGTCTCTTGCTGTTTTGACATACCAGAACTCTGTCGATATAGCCATTGCCATGGAGACCGGTCTCCCGAAATATGCCGGTTTTTGGCATATTTACAGTCAAAAAACGTTTTCCCTATCAAAAAACCTCACAAAGAGAACAATTCTGCCAAAATCCTATCCAATTAGTGTTTTCTTACTTTATTTACAGTTTAGAAATATCATAAAAATAGTTCTAGCACAAAGATTGTCGGAATAATAATGTTGTAGGGCCTAAACATACGCATCTGTCCGTTTTCTGTTTGCGTTAAATGGGGGTGATTGCTCTCGTACGCCAGACCTAGTATTCAGTTATCTGATAGTGATTAAACTGTAGTTAACTACTATCTATGGACTGGTTTGATTTAGGGCCTCTTCCGCCTCAAAATATAAGACGGCATAATAGATATATGTCAACCTTTTATGCATCTCAAAACACGTTTCTTTTCTGCAGCATTAAAGTAATTTTAGAGTTTATGAAAGAAATAACAAAACAAAACATTTAGCTGAATTTTGATTTAACAAGCAATATACCGGTGGGTATTAAAATTGAGTAGTTAAATCAGGTATATAAGAGGTTTTATAATATCCAGTTCCACATCCACTTTTATTTATGTCCATATAGCATATTCTAAATGCTATATTAATCAAAATTATTAATACGTTAAATCAAAATGAAATATCCATGTGGTGTATGTTCAAAAAATGTCCATGCCAACAGTAAGGCACTCGAATGTGATCGCTGTTTTCGATGGTGTCATATCAAGTGTGGCATTGACATCTCAGAGGAGCAGTATGAAGCCTCCAAGCAAGGTTAGTTTTAATTTTAGAGTTACGATGTTTTTTTGTTTAGCTTACATAAAGAACACTTTTGAATTTTGTTTATACTTGTCATCGTTTGAGCTTTTTGGAACATTATTTATGTAAGCCAATGTTTTAATCATACATGTTTTTCTTCTGCACTCAATTTAAAAAAAAAAAAATATTTGTATATCATTCTCCTTTATTTACACAAACCACATTTTTCATTCTTCATGCAGTATTTTAAGTTAGATTTTTCATTCTTCATGCAGTATTTTAAAAGTTAGATTTTTCATTCTTCATGTAGTATTTTAAAAGTTAGAACGTTTTTTTTTTTTTTTTTTTTTTTTTTATAGCTTTTATGAAGAACAAAACACACGCAGGAAAAGAACAAAATTATAAATAATGACCCGTGTATGGTAAAATCGATGAATGATACATAATTCAACGTAATAATTTTATCGCAATTCAAACATGAGTGTGTCTACTACATATGTGTATCATTTAATTGAAAACATTGGTACTATTTATACAATTACGAGGTGTTTTTTGTTTTGTTTAGCTTACTTAAAGAACATGCCAAAACCCTCAAATGCTGAATAATTAGTTATATCACTCAGGTAATCGGTTACGCCAAGATTAGGTTATCTCTCGAACATATTTTTCTTGTGTATTCAATATTGTTTATATAAAATTTGTATAGTATTATCCTTTTATTTACACAATCAACATTCATTTAAAATTTATGATGTTTTTTTTTAGCCTTTATAAAACAATGGTAAAATTGTGAACGATACATAATTCATTATTATTATGACTATTTTTGTGCTACAACTATATTTATGATATTGCTAAACTGTCAATAAAGTAAGAAAACACCAATTGGATACGATTTTGGCAGAACTGTTGTCTTTGTGAGTTTTTCTGATTGGGAAAAAGTTTTTTGACTGTTAATATTTAAACAAATAAATAATAAAAAAACGGTGTTTTGGTATATTTCGGGTGAGCAATGGAGACTGCGGAGCGTGATGCTGGTGAGCTTCAAACAAACCATGTAGAGGCACTGATTTTCTGTGATAACGGAAACGCGGACTGAATCACGGAAAAACCTATCTGAAACGAAATTTCCGATTTTCTCTGAAAACATTATCACTCGTCTCCAAATAGCGAAGTTTATTAATTAAACGGATTTTTCAGCGTCAGTTTGAAAACAAAAAAATGTTCTATACTTGATTACACTGATATCTGTATGTGTTATGCCAAATTAGTTTGGCGCATAGACTATCACCAATTGTTTGCTTCATATACTTCTGTTTGAATTTTTTCTTTTCTTTTTTTTCTTTTTTCCTTTCTAACCAGTGGTCCACAACTGGTTCATCAAATGCCGTGGTATGTGCTGTCCTGTCTGTGGAAAAGTGCATATAAAAGATCCCTTTCTGCTAATCGAAAAGAGTAGCCAATGTGGCGGCAGCGGGTTTCCTCTAAAGACATATGTCAGTATGACCATATGAGTGACGTCCAATAGCCGATGATGAATTAAAAAATCACTGTGCTCGAGAGACGTCGTTAAATAAAACAAACTTTAGTTTTAACTTTTATATATTTTGGGTCGATTTATTTATGATAGTCATCATAATTTAAAATGTTTGGTAAATAAATGATACCATTAAAGTCAGTTTTATGTGATTGATTCTAATTATCGGAGATTTTCGAAAAAAACGAGAATGACCAAACACAATTTCATTTTTTTTTGGGGGGGGCCGGGGGGGTTCGTGTGTGCGAGTGTGTTTAAGGAAAACATTTCAATGGAATACAAAATAAACTTATAAAATTTAGTGAAACGGAAAAAAACGGAATTTCTTAAATTCTGAAACGGAAAAGGGGAAAACCTGAAACGGAAAATCAGTGCCTCTAAACATGATCAAGATACCAATAGTTCTGCAGTGCATAAAGTTAAAATAACTGGTTTCAAGATGAAAGATCGAGATCACAACAGCCGTGGAAAGACCAAGTCATGTTTTCATTGCCTTGATACCAATCATGAGCCACAAGACAGTCTGTAGATCCAAGAAAGTAAACTGGAAGGTTCACATTGTCCAAACAGATGATGATGAATCCCTTGCTAGTTTGAAGATTAAACACAATGTGTAAAACAAATCAAGATGCGATTTGGATTTCGCCAATTGTTGAAAGTATCAAGTTTGACATGGAACTCGACACAGGATCTACTGTTTCGGTAGTTACAGAGAACATATTTAAGAAATATTTTACGAATAAAGTGAAAGACCTGAAGCCTACAGATGTTTGTTTGAAACATACTGGGGTGAAAAACTAAAATCAGCTGGCGTTGTCAGCGTGAAAGTTCAGCACAACGAACACAGTAAGCTGCTGAAGGTGTGTGTAGTTCCAAAGGGAGACATAAGTTTATTCAGGCATGTATGGTTAAAGGAAATAAACTTGGATTGGCATTCAATTAAAATGCTACAAGTCTCGAAATCATTGAATGATCGAAACATGAAGACAAAAGTTGACCGAATTTTCGAGAAATACAAGTCCATATTTCAGAGTGACAGCAGTACTTTGAAAGACATTAAAACAACACCGAATTTAAAAGCTGACTCGCGACCCAAGTTCATGAAAGCGAGATCCGTTCTATATACCGTCAAGCCAAAGGTGGAGGTAGAGATTGAAAAGTTATAAGTGATGGAATACTTACTAAAGTCAATTACAGTGAATGGGGTACACCAGTTGATCAGTACCCTTAACTACGCATTGAGGACATATTTGCATCACTAGCTGGTGGTCAGAAATTTTCCAAGTTAGATCTGCGTCAGGCTTACAGATGGAAGTCAATGAAAAGTCATGTGACTTGTCAACGGTTAACACTGAGAAAGGGCTATACTGTTTCAACCGTTTAGTGTACGGGATTGCATCAGCACCAGCTATCTAGCAACGTTCTATGGATACAGTACTCCAAGGTTTGCCAGGCGTCAAATGTATCATTACAGGTCGTTCAGAAGACAGCATCTACAAGAGTACAACTTGAGGATAAAGCTTGAGAAATGTACCTTTTTCAAGTACAGCATCTCATTATGTGGTCATGAAATTGACATGGAGGGATTACACAAGATACAAAGTGAAATGGAAGCAGTTGGAAGTGCATCTAAGCCAGAAAACGTGTCACAGCTGAGATCATTCTTAGGACTAATTAACTACTACAACCTGAAGGATGTGTCATCAGTGCTTCACCCACTGTATGAACTTCTTCAACGAGATAAACCCTGGGGGTGGAGTGATCATTGTGAAGAGGCATTCTGAGATGTTAAAGACTTAATAACATCACCAGAAGTGCTGACACTTTACAATCCAAACTTACCTATCCGTCTTGCATGTGGTGTGTCACCAGTTGGATTGGGAGTAGTTTATCCCACGTGATGGATGACGGAGTGGAAAGACCGATTGCCTATGCATCTCGTTCACTAACTAAAGCGGAAAGAAATTACTCTCAGATTGATAAGGAGGCTCTTGCACTCATGTTTGGAAGATAATTCGCCCTACTGACAGCCATTAGTATCAATAGTCCACCATCAAAAGGGAATTCTGATGACTACAGCAGCATAGCTAGGGAGATATATATTTTTTTGGCTGGTCACAACAATCGGATTGAATACAAGAATACTAAAATGCATGGAAATGCAGATGGACTTTCACGTCTACCTGTTGACAACAGTGATACACTATCAATGAGTCATGCCGTTATTCAGTGTGAAATAAGAACTGATCATGTATTATCAAAAGTTCATGAGATGGTAATGACAAGATGGTCAGATGTGGATTTCGATTCATTCTTCAAGAGATGAACTGACAGTACATCAAATATGCTTACTGTGGGGTATAAGAGTTATCATATCCGATCAATCTCGCGAGAACATACAGGAAGAACTTCATGAAGGTCATATTGGAGTTGCAAAAATGAAAGCACTAGCACGCAGCCACGTCTGGTGGCCTGGCATCGATAAAGACATCGAATCTGGCAAGAGGTCAAAACAGCACTTCCCAAGGTACCAATTCATCCTTGGGAATGGCTAACAAAACCATGGGAGAGAATCTATGTTCACTTTGCTGGTCCTTTCTTAGGATCAATGTTTTTAATCATAGTGGATGCATATTCAAAGTGGCCAGAAGTGATTCAGATGAACAAAATGACATCGGGAAGAACAGTAGAAGTCCTTCGCACGATATTTTCTCCAAATGGACTGCCTATCCAGTTGATGAGTGATAATGGCCCGCAGTTCACTTTTGAAGAGTTCAGCACCGTATCACCCAAGTACAAATGGACTTACCGAACAGTTCGTTCTGTCATTCAAGATGTCGATGCAGTCCAGTAAACAAGATGAGGGGTCAGTGTAAAAACAAAAAGTCGAAATTTCTCTTGGCATACAGAAATGCACCACAAACGACGACTGGTGAAACACGAGCAAAACTATTCATGGGTCGGTATCTCGTATCTCGACTAGACTTGATTTGACCAGATTTATGTGGAAAAACAAACAACTGTCAATGCAAGAAAATAGGCCTGAACACCATCGACTATTTCAAAATGGTCAAAGTGCGATTATGAGAGATTATCGTGGACAAAACAAGTGGGTCCTAGTGATAATCCACAAGCAGACTGGCCCAGTATCGTACCGTGTAGAAATAGCACCAGTGGAGGCAGCACGTAGACCACATTCGTGATTCTCGTATTTGGCAAACAAACTGTTTCGATACCATCATGAACTACCTCGGTGACAACTTCAGCAGAGATTATTACGGACAAGCCAGCCTCAGTGATTGTACTTATAAAGAAAGGTGAACAGAATTTGGACTCCGGTTCAAATAAAAGAAGGAAGGAACCTGTGCCTGTTCCAACAATATTTTCTACACAAAGTGAAAATCGTTGTTATCGAAGACGAGATGTCCACCCGCATCGTAGATTTCAGGATTATGTGTGTTCACACTAGTAGATAGCAATCATGATGTGTTTTCGGGGCACAGTAATCCCTGCTTGATTGCTGGAGCCATGTTCGTTCCAAACTAGTTTATATTAGTTAATTAAGTTTTAATTAGTAATGCACAAGATAGTGCAGTTGTATTAGTTTTAACATGTAGGGAATGTTAAAAGTGTTTATTTTACTTAATTGAGTTTAATGTGTTAACATAGTCCATAAAGCTTGAATATAAGTACATACTTGTTCCAGTAAATATTATTGAAACTGCAGGACTAAATGACTAACAACAAACTAAAGGTGGAGGGATGTTATGTATTTGACTTGTTTTGTCCAGTGACGGTATTTGATGAAACCGACTAATAATCTTGATATGAGTATGCACATTTGGTTAATAAAGAAATGTGCTTGAGTGGCCATGTTTTAAATTTGATGTTGTCATTATTTATGGCAGAAACACTACAGTGACGTCATAACATAAGTGATATATATTACGTCAGACACTATGTGTGTATTTGAAACAGTGTTGTGGTGCACAGACAGAAAAAAGTGTGTCTCGAACAGGCCAGAACGTGTTCACGAACACGTCCATGTTTAAAACTCAAGCAACTAAGAAAAATGGCGACGGATAAGGATGTGATTTCAACTATTTTCCCCAATCGTGATGCAAATTTGTTATTAGTATCTTTAATCCTAATGCCAAATGCCTATGATAGTTAGAAGGCAGTCGTTTAATGCGTATTTGGACAAACAACTGACAATTATAAGACTCTTTTATATTGGGTGGGGGAGGATAGGGAAATCCCACCCGAGGGACACTAAATCAGGTGAAAACTCGACTCTTGCCGAGGGTTCTTACCAGATTTTGTGACCCCGAGGGTGGGATTTCCCTATCCATCCCCACTCAATATAAAAGAGTTTTTCTCTCATTCTTTTCAGAAAAAAATGGGCTAAACCGGAGAAAAATTGTAAAAAGGAAGCCATTTTTTCAATAAATATATTTGTTTATTTAACAGTATATCAACATGAAAATAGTATTTTTAAATTCTCTATATACGAAAATGGCAAACTCTGTTTGCGGATAAAAATAACCAGCAACACTTACAATTCTTCAGTATTTCTGCTTACTACATTGAAATTACGCTACATTGTGTAAATGTAAACCGTCCATTTACGTCGTTTCACTACTATAGTCTGTTTGCGCTACTTGGAACATGGTTTTTGACGAATAAAAAACAAAATATATAACTTACCTCATTA
>JAULBS010020269.1:0-10759 GCA_032355785.1 Symmetromphalus regularis
AATGTAAACAAGTGAATACTATTTTTATTTATCATTGAAAATAACAGATTCAAAGCGGTTGATGTGAAAGCATTTATAGACGAACAAGAAAACCGGAGCACAATTTTAAAAACCCAGAATGTGGACTATTTTTTAAAGCGTTCATACACCCTAGTAGTGAAACGACGTAAATGAACGGTTTACATTTACACAATGTAGCATAATTTCAATGTAGTAAACAGAAATACTGAAGAATTGCAAGTGTTGCTGGTAATTTTTATCCGCAAACGGAGTTTGCCATTTTCGTATACAGAGAATTTAAAAATACTATTTTCATGTTAATATACTATAAAATAAACAAATATATTTATTTAAAAAATGGCTTCCTTCTTACAATTTTACTTCGGTTTAACCCTTTTTTTTCTGAAAAGAATGAGAGAAAAAGACTCTTTTATATTGGGTGGGGGTGGATAGAGAAATCCCACCGTCGGGGTCACAAAATCTGGTAAAAACCCTTGACAAGCCTCGGATTTTCACCTGATTTAGTGCCCCTCGGATGGGATTTCCCTATCCTCCCCCACCCAATATAAAAGAGTCTTATACTCCTTGTTATTTAGTGTTATGTGTTGCTTTGGTGCAGTGGTTAAGCTGTCAGACTCATGGCTGGTAGGTACTGAGATCAAATCGTGGTTGAGGCATGGGATGTTTTTTTGATCCTTGGTGGTGCAGCAGTAAAATTTTGGACTTGCAAGCTGATGACAGTGATTAAAAACCAAAACCATTTGGAGGCTGGCTCACAATTGACTACGTGGCAAAATAACCAAATGTTTGATGTCCAATAGCCGATGATTAATAAATCAATGTGCTGTAGCGGTGTCTTTAAACAAAAGAAAATGAAAAAGAAGTATTGAATTTTTAATCTTGATACTGGCTCCAACTGAGTCAGTGATCCATAAGGTTCATTGGATAGGTGTACACCACTTTCACTGAGTAGTGGTCCACAACTGGTTTATCAATGATTGTGGTATATGCTGTCCTGTCTGGTGCACAGTGAATGAAAGAGACTATAGAGGAACGGAATGTAGCTTAAAAAGGAAGTGGAGCTGCTGTTTGAGCTATTTCTGATTCCAGTCTGTGGGAAAGCACATATTTACATATATGGTAGGATCTATCTGTCAAAGTAGTCGCGTGATTATGTAATCATTAGCTGATGTTCTGATTGGATGAAAGCACTGTATGCACAGATTGTTCCTCATATTAGTAACCAAATAGTAGTATACGAAGAAATTCACAATTATTATGTAAAGCTAAGAGACTGTTGTATATATTTTGATGTATGAAACTTAATTAATTTCAATGTTCAAAGTAAATGAAAAGTACTGTGTTGTCTTTCTTTTATTGGCCAAATGTTGAAATGTGACAGGGCCTTTAGTTGTCGTAACAATTCAATATGAATGATTCTCTTTAAACGGGAGTGGGATGTAGCTCAAACAGTAGCGTGTCCACCTGTGAACCAGTCTGCCATCGGATCGATCCTTCTCAGAAGACCCATTTGCAGTTTGGTCTATTTTCCATTCCAACCAATGATCCACAACTGGTTCATCAAAGGCTGTGGTATGCGCTGTCCTGTCTGTGGGACTGCATATAAAAGACCCCTTGCTACTTATCAGAAAGAGTAGCCTATGTGGCGGCAGTGGGTTTCCTCTAAATAAATAGGTCTGAATGACCATATGATTGACATCCAATAGCCAATGATAATATAAAAATCAACGTGCTCTAGAGGTGTCATTAAATAAAACAAACTTAGATTTTCATAAACAAAAAATTAATTCTTTCTGCGTTTTTTAAATTTTGTTTTACTTACGACAGGCAGATGTGTTCACGCGAGCGAATGCTGGGAACAAGCTGACGCAGATTGCTAATCAGATAAAGTATCTACAAGAACAGGCCAGAAAGGTATATCAACTATAGTAAAACCTGCTAATTCAGTCACCTGTATTAAGCAGGCACCTCTTTTAAAGAGTCACCTTTACATTCTCCCATATCAGCTTATTAAGTACAATGTTTATTATATTCGTAAGCTCTTGATTTTTGATAATTATCTATAACTCATTAAAAAATAATAAGATACTCAACCGAAAAAGAAAGTATGAATGTAATCAATAGTCATTTATTTCATAAACCAGACGACATTTGTAGCAAAAATTCTGAAATTGGGTCATTTCATATAGAATCAGTCAATTATAGGAAACGTTCACGCCTGACCCTCTCAGAATCACCTGATTTTTTTTGTACATAAACTATAATATATTTAATGAAGCTATGCAAAATTTTAACTTTTTACTATAAATATCTTCATGAAGTTCTATGAAGTACCTAGGGGTAGTGTAAAATATGACGATTTTTATTTCATGTTAGATTTTCAGTCATTTTTGAGCTTTCATACCTTCATAACTAAAGGTGCTAGCCACATTAAATTTTCAGCGCTCAATGATGTGGTAGAGTTCACTTGATACAATTTGTTTTCACCAACCACATATCCCTCATGGCAATATGAACCTTCAAAGAAAGTACAAAAATTAAATTTTTGACATTTCTGTGACAAATTCTCAGAAAACAGGTTATATGTGCTTGCTACCAATACCTGCTTCTACTAGCTCAGGCCACAGACATTATTACACTTGTGAAGTTTGAACATTGATACTAAGATAGATCCTGTGATTGAGATTTCGGATGGAGATTGTGAGAAATGTTAGGCAGATATAATAAATCTTATTACAGTTTTGAACACAACTCCACCGCATCTTTGAGCCCTGAAAATTTCATGTGGTTAGCACTTTTGTTATGAAGTTATGAGAGCTCAAAAATGACTGAAAATTTAATGCGAAATAAAAATTGTCTTATTTTACACTACTCCAAAGTACTTCAAGGGGCTATAACTCTGAAGATATTCATAGTATAAAGTTAAAAGTTTGCATAGCTTCATTAAATATATTATAGTTTTCTATGGAATGACCCAATTAGATGACCACACCTTTTACAATAAGGTGTGTGTGTACAGTAATATCACAAGTTGCAAACGCACATTGGTTTTCAATTATGGTGAAAAGGCACATTAAAAATATTCAATATTTCAACATGCATACTTTCTTTTTTGGTTGAGTACATTTAATTATTTAAAAAGATTAAAATAAAATTTTAACTTATCAAAAATGGAATGGAAAATTAACTTCTCTTTTCAGATTCTAGAAGAGGCAAAAAGAAATTCAATGTTGCACCATGCTGCATGTAATTTAGTGAAGAAACCCGGAACCACCTACTACCTGTATGAACGAGAATCGGGACAAAAATATTTCTCTATTATATCACCGCAAGTTCGTATATATATATATATATTTTTTTTTTGGCACATCGCAGTGTCCACGTCTCCTTTATTTCGAAGAATCTTCTTTATTTCATGATTCTGCTAGATCTCCTTTAATTTCTATTCTTTTTTAACAAATTTCTTTTTTTGGAAACGAGATTGTCTGCATTTTTATTGGCTTATTTCCTCGCAATTGAGTGTAATTGTATTCAAGCTCCATCTGCAATAAAACTCTTGTTTATAAAGGCCTATTGTCTATTTTCCCATTCGTGTCTATATTATAGTATGTTATATTATAAACTCATTTGCAGTTTGGGCTATTTTCCGTTCCAACCAGTGATCCACAACTGGTTCATCAAAGACTGTGGTATGTGCTGTCCTGTCTGTTGGACAGTGCATATAAAAGATCCCTTGCTGCTAGTTGGAAAAAGAGTAGCCTATGTGGTGGCAGCAGGTTTCCTCTAAATACATGTCAGAATGACCATATATGATTGACGTCCAATAGCCGACGATAAAGTAAAAATCAGTGCTCTAGAGGCGTCGTTAAATAAAAACAAACTTTACCATATATTATAATTTTTATATAATATCTTGTTAAAATCTTATAGATTGTGGATAGATTTTTTCTGGGCAAACCTTGAAATGTTGACTCTAGGTGCTGTCAGAATGCATTTCAGGTCAATTGATCTTTTTTTCAAATATTTTGGCAGACAAACTCACCCAGCCGGCTTTATCGCCTTAAATTTCATTTCAAATCTGTGGACACGCTGCAGCATCATCTCCCAATCTCACCTTCACGCTTCGGTATCAAGCTGACGCTGTCATTAAACAACCAGTCCTTATTATTAACCATTGCACCACTGTGTTGTTAAATATTCCCACGGAAGGAGCCATGTGCTCTAAATATTGATTACAAATGAAACTTACAAGCATTTGTGATACTAGATCTCGTTTTCATATCATGCAAGACATTTTGACTGAACCATGGTGTAGGGAATTCCATGTCGAGTCGATCGATTTATTTCAAATTTAAAAATGTCAAATTTCAAGATTTGTTGTTGCTACATTAAATGCATATTCCCACGGAATTTAAGGAGCCATATGCTCTACAAATTGATTACAAATGAAACTTACAAGCATTTGTGATACTAGATCTCGCTTATATATCACGCAAGACATTTTAACTGAACAATGGTATAGGGAATTCCATGTCGAGTCGATCGATTTATTTCAAATTTAAAAATGTTAAATTTCAAGATTTGTTGTTGCTACATTAAAAGCATATTCCCACGGAATTTAAGGAGCTTTGTGCTCTAAATATTGATTACAAATGAAACTTACAAGCATTTGTGATACTAGATCTTGCTTTCATATCACACAAGACATTTTAACTGAACCATGGTATAGGGAATTCCATTTTCCATATATATAGGTAGAACCCTGCTACTAATTATTATGCAAATCTTCTTATTTTTTCTACCAGGAATCTTTATACTACTAATTGTGAAATCTTTCTTTTTTTACTACCAGGAATGGGGTTCACCATGTCCCCACGAATTTATTGGAGGCTATCGGCTTGAGTTTGATCAATCATGGACGCCATTAGAAGATGTCATTGCCCGGAGTGAGGAGATCGCTTTAATAGACAAGGTTCTGAATGCCCAGAATGCAATAACAGACGCAGCTTCTCAGATGAATCCACGACCGTCAGAAATGAACTTTACACCTAATACAAAACACGACTCATAAAAACTAGCAGTGCTTAATTAACCATTGATTTTATTTCTCTTCTATTTACACAGCAAAAATAGTAAGGACGAAAATCCATTCCTGAATGTGGGGGTGGGGGGGGGGAGGGGGAGACAGAACACACTCTTGTCCAATAAGTGGGGGGGACGGATCATCACTCTGCCCCCATCCCTCCCCATCCCCCACCATTATAGACCACTTGTGTACTTTGGCATATTTGCACTAAGACGACATGGTTTAAAGTGTTATATTGATACAATAAAGAGAAATACTGGTAAAGATTATTATTCAGGCATTTTAATTTTAATTTCACAGAAATTTTAAGTTTTTCTTTAGATTTACGCCCATGAAAAATAGCCTCATACGTTTAACATATAAATAGGCAAACGTGTTTAACATACAAATAGGCTAACATATGTTTAACATACAAATAGACGAACATATATTTAACATACAAAAAGGCAAACATGTTTAACATACAAATAGACAAACATATGTTTAATATACAAATAGGCAAACATGTTTAACAAATCAACAGGCAAACATATGTTTAATGTATCAATAACCAAACATATTTAATGTATCAATAAGTAAGCATGTTTAACAAATCAATAAGCAAGCATATGTTTAACATGCACAGTGGACTGTTTGAACCGGCATCTCTGTACACTGGATTTCTGTGTAAATCGGCACAATTTCACGGTCCCATCTAGCGACCATTCGTTTAGTATGACTTAGCATCTGCCTAATCCGGCATCTGTCTATTCTGGATATAGTGTGCCAATTTAAGTAATTAAATCTGTCTAAACCAGCATGCAATGGATGTAGCTTTGCTGACTGCCTAAACATAATTAGAGGCCACCACAACTGATCCACTCGGCCACAGAACTTGTAATTGCATAATACATTAGAATAGATCAACCAGATTTATATATAGCCAAGTGATGTAGTTCTTACGAAAGTGTTGATGCTGTCAAAAGTATCGCACTATGTCAACTGATAAACATTTTTTTTTCTAAACAGGTATACACACACACAAAATTCAAATGCCACAAACTTTGCCTTTATGTGTTTTTGTTTGTTTTGTTTTTAATTAAATTAATGTTTTGTTCTTTCAGTTTGTGTTGTCTTATTTACGTTAGTTAGAGCGGGATGTAGCTCGAATGGTAGAGCATCCGCCTGTGAACCGGTCGGTCATGGGATCGATCCTTCTCAGTGGACCCATTTGCAGTTTGGGCTATTTTCCATTCCAACCAGTGGTCCACAACTGGTTCATCAAAGGCCGTGGTATGTGCTGTCCTGTCTGTGGGACGGTGCATATAAAAGATCCCTTGCTGCTAATCGGAAAAGCGTAGCCTATGTGGTGGCAGCGGGTTTCCTCTAAATACATATGTCTGAATGACCATATGATTGATGTGTTCTAGAGGCGTCGTTAAATAAAACAAACTACTTTATTTACGTTAGTTATATACATGTAATTATAATAATTTTCTATTTTGGTGGAATTATGGATTTGTATTGTTAGACATCAGTACAGTACAAATTTTAAGTGTGGTCTGTACTTGTGGTCTAGCCATAACTCAACTCATATTTTGTTTATCACGAAGATGATTGGTTAATAGTTGCTGGTTTATTAATATTCATGTATTGTCTGATAACTACAAGTTCAGTTTCTTAAAAAATAGTTTTTTTTTAAGCGGTTTGCTGTAACATGCTACCTAAACAGGTATATTTCATCGGTCCCAACCGATGCCAGTTTAGACAGTCCACTGTACTTATATGTTTAAAATATATTTGTTAACCAAATTATGTCATGCATGTTAAGTTAGAGTTATTGGATGGGTCTGACGAGGGTATCATAAGATATTTCGAGGGGCGTTAACGAGTTCGCGTAGCGAACGAGTTCACACACCGAGATACCCGAGTCAGCCCATCCAATAACGAACAAAAGAAAAAATGGCGGCCATGCTACAAACATGTTTATAAGCCAGATATACAAATTTTGGAAAGGGTCCAAAAGTATTTTTGCCATTAGGGAAGAAAGGGCTTAAAGTAACATAATTATGCAGAAATTATAATGAAAAAAACACATTGGTGGCCAAACGGTATGTGCGAATGTTAAACCTTCTAAACATCTTGTATGTTCTTCTGATAACATAAAATTGTATGTTAAACATTTTTAAAACTGAACATACATTAAACATGTTTTTGTTTAGAAATAAAAAATTAAAAATAATAAAATGTAAAGCCGCTATTTAAAAACAAGTCAGCCTCTTTGGTCCAGTGGTAGGACACTCAAACTGAAGACAGTCGTTCAAAACCCATTGGAGGCTAGCCTACTCTTGACTATGTGTCAGAATAACCAAATGTTTGACATCCAATAGCCAATGATTGATAAATCAATGTGCTCGTGCAGTGTCATTAAAAGCTGGTCTTTGGAGAGTGGCAGTCCTCCTACAGACGGTCAAGGAAGGATGAAATTGTTTTTGTGTCGTTCTCATATTGGTCATACGTATTTATCTCATATTTTTCATTTGAAAAGGGACCATCCGTTTCATTGTGATCATTGTCAGTGTATATTGACGGTGTGTCATATTTTGGTGGATTGTTCTCACCTTCAGCTTATTAGAGATAATGTGTTTGTTAATGAGGGTGTGGTGGAATCATTCCTATTCCACCCACAGCTTATTATTAAGTTTTTAAAGGAGACAGATTTTTACAGAAAATTTGTTTTTTCATGGTCTTTGTTTTGTTAATATATTGTGTACACGTTTTGATATAACTGATTTATTTTTATATATGTTTGGAAAAATGTATAAATGTTTGAATTAATCATAGTGTGACCCCCAATAGCCGATATTTACTTTTCTGCTGGGGGGTCGTTAAATAAATAAATAATTATATAAGGTCATTGCATACTACCACGAATGTCTGAATCTAAATGTGCAGAAAAAAATGCTTCCATGTCGTTTATTATATAAGATAGATTGGTTTCTTAACCATTAAAGGTGAGGAGACCCACCATGCCGTCGCTATGTTTCATTAGACTTCATGATCCTTTTATTTTATATCCAGGGGCAGATGCAGAAATTGTGGATGAGAATTCCAGATATTAAAGATTTTTAATATTAGAGGGGTCGAATATTAGTTGCGACCAAACTGTAAAGGGGAAAAAATGGTTGACAAAGGGTAAAGATCCGAACCCCATGACACAGAGCGTAGGAAGTGGTGGGGGGTGACAGGAGCAATCGCCCCCGTGGGCAAGGGTGAAGGGGCGCAAAATTCTTCTGGCATATAATGATTGTTAGGAATTGTCCAAGAGCTAGGGGTGTGTTTATTTAACCGAAAAGGTTTGAGGTCATTTTTGAATACCCTAACATATCTAGTTTATGGAATGAGTGTTCTTAGTTGTCAAATCTATTCCGATTTTATGTTTTTGCCATGTTTTTACAAGCAATTTTGAAATCTGCGTACTGCAAAAATTTGGGGTAGGGATAACTAAAATGTCTGTAATTCGGTCAATATTAAAGATAGAGTAATGAATGACCACTTATATTAAAACTACTGGTCCATATTACATATTTCTGCAATTTGAAAGAAAATACATCTTTTAATTAGGTCAGCAGAGGTTAAAAGGTCACCATTTCGTGAAATCTAGGTTAATTTTTAGTCTAACCTCTCTCATTTTTATAGAATGTGGTTTATTGAGTGTTAAGTAGTTTTTGTATTCATCTAGGTATCTAGGTACATGGACCAGGTAAACAACAAATTTAGTGATCAGGCCATGATATAAAATACAGTCGCCTGGTTTTCGTGATATGTCGGTTTTCGGAATTCCTCATATTAGCCAGGGAGCAAGTGTAGTCCCGTGAGAATTTTATGATGAAAGCAAACAATCTTGGTTATATCATATCTTACAAAAAACTTTGATGGCACTCTGATAAATTGCTCTGAAGGTCTCCAAAGCCGCCATTTTGAATATTTAAAGAGGTAAACCCAATATCAGTCCACAAATGTTAATTGTATCTAATTAACTTTGTAATATGTGTAATTATAGGTTTATAAGGTCGTGAAATCCTTTTCTGATATTTATTTAGACCTAACACGCAACATTTAAGACATACCATTCAGTATATGCTGAATTAAATGTAAACAAATCACTTTTATCTATAGCAAGTGTCATGAAAAAAGGTCCTGAGGAATTTTGGTGATTAAAGCAAACCACTTATTTAAATGCAAGGGGTATATCATATCTTACAAAAAGAACTTTGATGGTACTCTGAAAAATTGTCCTACGGCCGCCAGAGCCGCCATTTTGAATATTTAAATAACGAAGTTAATCAGTTCAAAACTGTTAATTTTATTCCCCCAAAAACCTATGTAATATGTGTAATCGTATATTTATGAGGTCAAGAAATTAATTTCTGACATTTATTTAGATCATTTAAGAGATACTATTTATATATTAGTATATGTTGAATTTAATACAAAATTTTACTTTTTTCAACTGCAAGTGTCATGAAAAAAAAAAGAGATAATTTGGTGATGAAACCACCTAGTGAATTATCTTAGATATGCCCTATTTAACAAAATAAAATGTTATGACTTAGAAATTGTTAGATGACCGACATAGTCGCTGTTTTGAATATTTAATAAGCTAAACCTAATATCAGTTTAAAACTTGATTGTATCTATATTAACTGTGTAATACGTTTAATCATAGGTTTATGAAGTTGATAAGTCCCTTTCTGATATGTATTTACATCATTTAAAAGCCAGTATTTGTACATGTTGAATTTAAGATAAAAATTAATTTTTATCTATACCATTGAATACGAACTAATAAAAATATATAATATAAAATGTTGTTATAATGATTTTCATTTGAAAACAACAAGCAATAGCTTGCCTACATATGCATAAAGGTTTTGCACTTTGTATTTTGTTTCGTGGTATCAGTTGGATGGGTTATTAAGAACATATGAGCATCAAGGAAAGATCCCAAATAAATTACATTTAATGGTATCATATTGTAATTTTAAAATTTTATTTCAAACGATACATGAAGCGTGGCAGGGGTAATGGTAATCGATTCATTTTCGAGAGTTAAAATACATTATATGATGTATTTTGCTTTTATATAGCTATTTATGCCAATCAGTAGGGGGCAAGATTAATATTGAATTTAGATCATAAAAGCCACTGTTCTCAGATTCCTAGCCTTATCTCTGAGGAATCACCTAAGCACAATAAATAAATCTGACAACTTTCTCATAACTGTCTCAGATTAAATTTACTACTAGTGTCGCCATTTTCAGTATATAATGAATTGCCAGAATAATGTCTCATACTATACGTGAATGGCTCTTTTTTGTAAAATTTACATTCTTAATTACATATGATAACTGGAAACACTTATCCTATTCACCAAATCCATCCCATTCACCTATTAGATTCAAATTCGCTACATCGTAACTTTTATATCCACCCTCCATGGTACCATCCTCAAAATATCAGGGGTCACTCCGAGTCCGTTTGGACCCCTGACCAATATAGTTGTCAAAAATCTGGGCTAAGAAATCGTATTTTGATTGGAAGCGTCGTAGCAGGAGACGATTTTGAAGCATCCAATCACAATTCGGTTTTCAATGCATCGGCCTTCACCTT
>JAULBS010020280.1:0-10758 GCA_032355785.1 Symmetromphalus regularis
ACATAGCTTACTTGTGAATCATTAGTGATAAGTTTGTACTTTTCGGCATTTTGCTTGGGGTAATAAATAGAATATCATTGTACTTTTCGGCATTTTGCTTGGCTAAAACGGCACCGATTTGGACAAAATGGCAGCTTGATGTATTGACGAAAACAGCACCAATATTAATAATATTTATATATCACACGTCAGGTATTGGAGTGTTAGAAGTAGCTTTTTTTACCTTATCGGGTCGAGTCGTTTTGTATTCACCAACCCCCACACAAGGAAATATCCGATAAACCATTGACAACAAAAACGTGTACAAATTTAAATTACAATTTTTATTTATTAGTTTGAAAAAATGCACAATACCCTGGTAGAATTTTATACAAGCAAAAAAACCGGGTGTTTGGCATATTTCGTGACTCTAAAATACAGCTATCAGCATATTGCACGAGTTTGGTGGACCCTCATCAGCGACGCGCCACCTATTTTATTATCTCCCCTGTTCCGAGCTAAGACACCCATTGACATGCGGCGAATGTATACTGTATGTTCTGTCGTAATATGCATACACGTGACTTAATTAAGTCTATGGTTGTTTAATGCCTCTCTCCCCGCAGCAGAACCGAGAGTGCATATATTAAAGTGGTGACTTCATCTTTTTGATGTGTTCGGAAAACCTACACCTCAACATGGGACGGAGATACGTTTCGCACAGCTTCTGGACCAGACGCAACCAAGTTACTTAATCAACTACGTCAATACCTCGCAACACCTTCATCATTCAACTATCACGGAAGAGAAATGGCAAATCCTTGGCACTCAAATCTCTTCCAATCTGTGACCAGCGTGGGGAGGCTCCGATTGGCTTACCGGCGATCAGGGGTTGGCGGCCGTCCTTCGGGGGAGGGGGAATGGGGGTGGGTCTGCGCTAGGAGCGCAGGCGTAGGAAAATTGCTATGTGGGCCTGTTTCCCTTCCCCTTTTACCTTAGGAGGGTAGCGGCATCCGATTCCCGGATCTATGGGCGGCTCTTAGTATACTCCCAGTGTTAAATCCCCCTCCATTCGAGGTCCAATACCTCCGGGTCTTTTTTCCGGAGTTTTAAGAGGGGCTTCCAAATTTAATAACTATCTCCGGACTATATTTTATTATTTAGGCAGACCATTCAATATTAACTTGTACTTGCCATCAAAATTCTAAATTTCTATTGATAAAAGTCCCCTATTTAAATACTAAAGCAGTTAAATAACCACCAAAACTCCACACCCCTTCTTCCTATTCCCCACTTTTCTCCCCGGACCCAGTGGCCTTGTCTAAAGACACTCTTGAACTGGAAATCTAATAAGATTACCAGACAGTATTGTGAGAACCTGGTTTTAACTTTAACGTTTATCTATAATTGTAAACAGATTTTCACTTTAACTCTGGTGTGTAACCTCCACAACACAAGACTCACGAAACCCTTTTTTTCATATCATTTTATCAATCTTCGGTGATTCTCGTTCCATCAAAAGATGTAAAAATAACTTGTTAATATTCCTTTGTGACTTTTTCACAGACGTCAAGTCGTAATATTAACGTTTTGATTACTTTTGAATACAAGACAAACGTGTTTGCGTTCCCGCGCTTGTTAGAACAAAAATGGCGGATTTGACCGTGACCTTTATTAACGGCTCGTGTCATTTCCGGGTCGCTGCTGTCAGACGACTCTTATTGCGGTAATAAGCTAAATTTACAAGATTTATGTTTTTATTTAAATATTTATATAAATAAGGTCTTGAAATAATTTATGAAGTTTAATTTCACTGGAAATTTGTTAAAAACAAATTCGTATAAATGTCATTCATTATTTAGATTTTCTTTTCCCAGACGTTTCCCAGCGAAATCAACCGCGCTATTTCCCAGCTCCTCACTGATTTCAGACGTCCGAGCGTCTCACTGATTTCCAAGCGCCTCACTGATTTAAACCGTCCGAGTGTCTCGCTTATTTCCCACCGCCTCTCTGATTTAAACCATCCAAGCTCGCTGATTTCCAAGCGCCTCTCTGATTTCCCAGCGCCTCGCTGATTTAAACCGTCCGAGTGTCTCGCTGATTTAAACCGTCAGGGCGTCTCGCTGATTTAAACCTTCCGAGCGTCTCGCTGATTTCCCAGCGCCTCTCTGATTTAAACCATCCAAGCTCACTGATTTTCAAGCGCCTCTCTGATTTCCTAGCGCCTCGCTGATTTAAACCGTCCGAGTGTCTCGCTGATTTAAACCGTCAGGGCGTCTCGCTGATTTAAACCGTCCGAGCGTCTCGCTGATTTCCCAGCGCCTCGCTGATTTCCTTTGCGCCTCGCTGATTTCCCAGCGCCTCGGTGATTACAGCCGACCGAGCGCCTCTGATTTCCCAGTGCCTCACTGATTTAAACTATCCGAGTGTCTCGCTGATTTAAACCGTCAGGGCATCTCGCTGATTTAAACCGTCCGAGCGTCTCGCTGATTTCCCAGCGCCTCGCTGATTTCCTTTGCGCCTCTCTGATTTCCCAGCACCTCGGTGATTTCAGCCGTCCGAGCATCTCCCTGATTTAAACCGTCCGAGCGTCTCTCTGATTTAAACCGTCCGAGCGTCACCCTGATTTAAACCGTCCGAGCGTCTCTCTGATTTAAACCGTCAAAGCTTCTCGCTGATTTAAACCGTCCGAGCGTCTCCCTGACTTAAACCGTCCGAGCGTCTCCCTGACTTAAACCGTCCGAGCGTCTCTCTGATTTAAACCGTCCGAGCGTCTCCCTGACTGAAACCGTCCGAGCGTCTCCCTGACTTAAACCGTCCGAGCGTCTCCCTGATTTAAACCGTCCGAGCATCTCGCTGATTTCCCAGCGTCAGTATTTTAAACGTTATGTTTTCTTTCCATTCTAGCTATTCATTATTATACCACACTGTATACCACATACGCCGACCAGTCGCAATAGATACGTTTCATTTGTCACTATTCGGGTTGTTTGATAAACCAGTTGTGGACCACAGGTCGGTGTAAGTGTCCTTTGCAGAGGACTCACTCTGAGTCGAGGCATGGGATTTTAAATCTCAGTATCGGTTCCAACCCAGAGTGAGTGTTCCGCAAAGCTCAGTGGGTAAGTGTATACCACTTACGCTGACCAGTGGTCCACCATTGATTTATCCTGTCTTTGGGATAGTGTATATAAAATATATTTTACTGCTTATCGATAAGAGTAGCTGATCTCTGTCCTGGACAGACAGCATAGGAAGCTAAGCTGCGTGCCCAGAACAGCGTGCTTGAACGTTAATTGGATATAAGCACGAAAATAAATACCACCAACCAACCAATAGCAGTAGTGGAACCAGGGCGTCCGGCCGTCCACCACTCTTTTGCTAGGATTTTTATTTTTTTAATATATATTTTACGAGTGGAAGGAATTGTGAAAATTAGCCTTAATTCACCAGGGGGTCCTATGCAACACCCAACTCATGGCTGTCGACGGCCCTGGCAGAAACGCATTAAACACATACTCCCACTGACCCTTGGCCTAATTAATTTCCAAACAAAGAATTAATTTTAAATATAAACATTTGATTTATTCTTAGAAATACTTCATTCAACTACTTACATAACCACCGCATCTCGCTTATTATCAATATTTTTAAAAATAATAATGAATTATGCTCATGGACAAATAAATCGAAAAACAATTACGTTTTTTTTCCGTTGAAGGTGTGACGTATATATTTCCAGTAACGTGACGGGTATTCCCCTGTTAGCCGTTATTTTAAAACTTCTGAATATTTTTGCAGCTGCAAAAACATTTCGTAACAATTTATTTCGCTCCATGAAGAGTTCCGATCTTGAAATTTCAATTTTTAAATGTGAAAAAATCGATGAACTTGATATGGAATTCCCTATACCATGGTTCACTTAAAATGACTTCATGATATGAAAACGATGTTTAGTATAATAAATGCATGGAAGTTTCATTTGTATTAATATTTAGAGCACAAAGCTCCTTAAATTCTGTGGGACTATGCCTTTAATGTTTATAATGTTCAGTGTTGTATTTGTGTGGTGTATTACTAAAAGGTGTTAAATTATTGGATGCTCTATATTATAATAATAATAATAACATCACCGTAATATTTTATTTTCATAGTTGGTAAAAGTCTGGTTTAAGGAACAGATGTCACAGAAGATTCAAAGCGAGACAGTTCTACTGAATAACACAGATGTAAAAAAATAAACAACATTTTTAAAAAGTTCTAATATTAAGTTTATTATATAGGGTGTTCGGTTATTTAACATTTTAATATTAAATCGCAGAAATACAACACTAAAGTGGTAGACATCATAAAAACGTAAATTACCAAAGTGGCAGACCTCACAAAAAAACGTAAATTACCAAATTTGTAGATTCCAAACAATAATTATTTAATGCTGTTGTATTTCTGTGATTTATTTCTAAAAGATGTTAAAGTATTGGACACCCCATAATATAACTTTGAATAAATATTGACGTTATACCTTTGTTTTCTTTTTTATATGTTTACATTTGTATTTATATATATATATATATATATATATATATAAGGCCGACAAGTGGGAGGGGGCACGTGCCCCTCCTCCAGCATCTAGTTCCTACGGCCATGTTATCATAATGTATTTAATGTCTGGTGGAATCATTCGCAGTTAAAGTAAAGTTTGTTTTATTTAACGACGCCTCTAAAGCACATTGATTTGTATCTTATCATCGGCTATTGGACGTCAATCTTATGGTCGTTCTGACATATTTATTTAGAGGAAATCCACTGCTGCCACATTGGCTACTCTTTCCGATAAGCAGCAAGGTGTATTTTATATGCATCAGACAGGACAGCGCATACCACGGCCTTTAATGAACCAGTTGTGAACAACTGGTTGGAACCCGCAGTTAAAGAGGCTGAGGAACTATGGATTGTAGGAACGATCCCCTCTAGTTGATCAATCGGGCTATTTCTCACTCCAGCCAGTAGTTTTCAACTGGTTAAGAAAGACCGCTGTATATTTTGTTCTGTCTGTGAGAAATCGTAGATTGCGTCACTTGCACCGACCAGTGTTTCATAAATGGTCCATCAACGTACGTGGCATGTGCTATAATATACTGTCTGTGGGAAAGCTCATGTAAAAGATCCCTTGCTGCTAATTGGAAAGCATAGGCTGTGTGGCGGTAATTTGTTTTCTCAGAAGACAATGGGTCGCAAATATCGTATGTTTCCTGGCGCGGATGTTATGAGTGAATGGGACTTGGGGAAAAAAGGTTCATTTTCACGTCCTTCCACTCGGAAAATGGTTTTTTTTTTATAAATGAGGAAAGGGGAGTCCGGACCCCATGGAATCACACAACCCGGATCCGCTACTGGTTTCACATTTAAACACTTAGTAAAGTCCAATATCGATTCAAGGGTCGCTGATTGGTCGACTATCTACTAAACTTCAATTTTGTGCCCACAGTTGTTCGTTATGATTTTTACATCGTGATATTGATTAAGCATTTGGAGCATGGGTGTAAAAATGGGGGCGGAGGGACACATGACCCCACTTTTTTGTCGGGGGATGCCTATATAATTATCCTCCCCCCATTTTTGGATTTTGGGATGAGATGAATATAATACAACAATTTTCTAAAATTTATTTAATATTGTTCAACTCGGGCACGGCGGAAGCAAGTGAATATTAGAGAGGGCTAACAAAGACATTGGGGGGGCGGGGTGTGTGACAGATCTAAACTTCGCGTGAACGGAAGTGGAACATTAAAACACCAGCGTCTTACAGTTGAAAAATAGATGTCAAAAGGACAAACAACTGTTTTTTAAACCGTTTGCAACCTGGACATGATACACAAAAGTATTTCACTTCATCATTTTTTTAAAATTATATATGGTTGCTACGGTAACAAAAATCGTAACTGAGAAGTGCCAAAAAAAGCCAGGCTAGAACGCATAAAAATCGTGTTTTTTCCATACAAAAAACCCCTAATATTCAATATATCTTCTTGAAATTTTATATAACAATTTCACCTTTCGTTTAATTTCCAAAACCGTTTTCCTTTTAGTTCTACAATACCTAGAAGAAAAGTTATTGTTAAAAACGATGGTACCAATCTGACGTGACGCGTGGCCTGGTCCAAAATACTGTAGAAATATGCAAAATATTTTTTGTAACGTTTCAATGAGCTGGCTTGCAGTTTTTATTTAAAAAATAAAAACAAGACAAAACGTTTAGCCCAGCACAATACCATACGATTCTACAACCTGATAGTAAAGAACGGATATAACAATGTCATATCCCTTAAAAAAATACTTTTTCTGTGAATTAGCTAGCAAGATCGTCTGCTGTCTATATGGGGTTTCCTTTCTTCATTTAATCACTACATGATTAATAAGAAGTTTTAATTGAAAAGAAGAAAGGAAAGAATTGGGTGATCTGTCAAAATGAAAATGCAGAAAACATAAGGTAGGAATACACTTTATTCAAAGCACATGAAGCCAGAAAGATAGTGCCAAACTGACGTGACACATAATATAAAAACCTTGCATCTTTCCATAAAAACAAAACGGTTAACTACAAGAAACAATACAAGATGTGTTCATATTAGGTAAATTTAAACGCATACTCACACGGACCGTTGACCTAATTAATTTCAACACAAAGAATTAATTTTAAATATAAATATTCACGGACAAATAAATCATAAACCATAAACTCGACATGGAATTCCCTATACCATGGTTCAGGTAGAACGTCTTATTTGATATAAAAGCGAGATCTAGTATCACAAATGCATGTAAGTCATTCGTAATCAATATTTAAACCACAAAGACTCTTAAAATTCCGTGTGACTATGCCTTTAAAGACGTGATTGTGTAATAGTTTATACAAATTGAATTCTACGACATTATTATGTAATGTTTTCCAGATGTTAATTGAAACTGCCAAAGTGGATTACAAAAATGGATTCATCCATTCCTGGTTGATTGTACTTATTGTTGTGCTTATATCCAAATAAGGTTCAAGTACGCTGTCCTGGACACACAGCTCTGCTGTCTTTGTTGTTTGTCCAGGAGAGAGGTTAGTGTTAGAGGAAGACACAAAACCCGCTACAGCCACTCTAATGCAGCTACTCTTATCCATAAGCAGCATGGGATATTACATTTTCAAACAAAACGGCTTTTGATAAATTAGTTGTGGACCACTGGTTGGTGTAAGTGGTATACACCAACCCAATGAGCCATGCCGAGCACTCGCTCTGGGTTGGAGCCGATACCGAGATTAAAAATCCGATGCCTCGCCCGGGTGGCACATACTTAGGTACGCCGTTGGATGCTTAGAATAAAGGTCGTTGCACACAAGATTCGAGCGTTAGGAATAGGGCCCCGTGGAACTTTTGGCTTAGGTCTAGAGCTAAATTGGTACGGAATGACTTGCAGATACAAACTTATTCAAACGTTTTGAAATAACGCCTAGCTGGGGAATACCTGTAACGTGACTCGAAATATATACGTCACATCTTGAACGAAAAAGAAGCCGTTATTTTTCTCGATTTATTGATCCATGACCATAATTCATTATTATTTTAAAAACATTGATAATAAGCGAGATGTGGTGATTATGTAAGTAGCTGAATGAAGTATTTCCATGGAGAAAACAAATGTTTATATTTAAAATTAATTCTTTGTTTAGAAATGAATTAGGTCAAGGGTCTCTGGGACTGTGTTTAATGATAAAACTGTGTTTATCATGTTAAATATGAACTAACTAGGTCAGGTTTTGGAGAATTATGGCTCTATCAATATATGGAATCAACACAGTTGTCTGTTATTCAACAAAGACTACTAGATCAATCAAAACAAGTAATTAGAGGCCAGATCCACGATTCTCCTAAATCTTTCTATTACAAACATTTTATCTATGGTAAAATGTATGGTATGCAATATTATTAAAGTAAATATATTTTTGTACATTATAGAGAAAGTATTACCAAATATTGTCTGTCAGCTCACAGCTTGGCAATTGAAACTGGTAGATATCATAACATTGATAAATCGAAAAGATTTAGTTTTGTATGCGCTGGTGATATTGAAGACGAATTTCATTTCATTTTCATCTGTTCTTTATATAACAATTTAAGAAATATATTTATTAAGCCATATTATTGGAAAAATCTTTGTTTATTCAGAGGCTAGGTCACCGGAAAGTTGTCAAAGTCATGGAAAGTAGGTCAAGCTCATGGAAAGTAGATAATGACCCCATGTCTGAATTATCCAGTACTGTATTTCTCATTTTCGGAGTGAAATCAAGAGGGAATTTGGAAGAGAGCTCACTGTGCCTGGCCAGAAATCCCAGATCCAACTGGGATGGGTATCTAAGGATGGAATAAGATTGGAACCAAAATGGTACAAAGGAGAGGCATTGCTCCCTAAACTGGCAGATATTCTTAAGCAGGTTAGAGATTAAGAGGAAGATGAACAGGGAGGTAACGACACTGATGATAATGAGGATGAGAAAAATCGACGGTGATTAAATCAAACTTAAATGACAAATGTCAGAAGATGGATGAAGTTTAAAATAACCATTGGACTTTGGATGGCTATGGTTATTCTGCTAACATTGATATATATATATATATATATATATGCATTTATATCTACAGCAGAGAATGCATGAGATTTAGTGGTTAGGGTAAGAGCTTGTATATACTTTGATAGAATCTTATAACTGTTTCCATTATCATTTCCAGTACACCCGGCCAGTACAGAATCTATGAAGGACGATTTTTCCATCATTATCTCAAGAGGGACGGTCCACCTTTTCCATCATTATCTCAAGAATGAGTATTCTTTATACGCTTGTGATAACGATGAAAATTCTTGATAGCCTTCAGGTAATTTTGAAACATTTTATTCTGGCACTTATACTGTTCGGTGTCAGATTTTAAGCAATCGCTAAAATTGATGACCTTTTGACCTCTGTTGACCTCATTACTGACCTAATTTGCATATGGCAAACGTATAGATTGGCCTAAGACAAACATTTTGATGAGTCATCCACTTACATGTGACCATTATGTCCATAGTTATGGCAATTTCTGTTTCCCTACCCAAAAAATGGCGTCACCAATATTTAATGCTATAACAACGTTCAACATACCAGCAATGGTATTGAGTCCCTATATTTTCACTGTTAAGATCTAAAAATGTACAATTTAGGTAAAATACTATAAATTACATACAATTTTGTCTCTTTTAGGGGAGAGGGTGCAAGGTGAACCCACTCAGTCCACGGACTAAATAGGTTTGTCAAACAAATAAAATCACATCGGAAAACAACCAATTTTAGGTCCAAATTTATGCCAAATCCTGCACAATTTGGCCACATTGATGAGATTAGTATTCTTTTGTCAAAAATAGTTGTTTTTAAGACTCAGAACCTTCATAGATATAAAATGATAAAACCAAACTAACAATTTGAAACAAATCTGATTTTGGCCATTTTTGACCAAAAAATGAACAAAATGGCCATTTTGTTTGAAGTAGAACCAATAAGACTGCTATTTTTGGACTCGTCACTACTTTTTACAAGCAATAGGCTCGTCAAACCCCTTTTACGTAAAACACGAGAGCAGTTTTATTTGTATTCGCAAGGAAAGTAATCAATCTGGAGGAATTTTGAGTCCAAATGTATGCAAATTTTGGCCACATTGATGGGATTAGTATTCTTTTGTGAAAAATAGTAGTTTTTTAAGTCAGAACCTTCATAGATATAAAATAATAAAAAGAAATTGACAATTTTTAAAAATCAGATTTTGGCCATTTTGGCCTAAAAATTACCAAAATGCTATTTTGTCTCAAGGAGGACCAATAAGACAGATCTTTTTTTTGGGGGGGGGGGGGGACTCAGCACCACTTTTTCCATATAATAGGCTTGTCAAATCTCCCTTACCTAAAATTCTGATTAATCTCTTAGATTAATTTTTAAGGCCCCATCAGACTGGAAGGCGTCCATCCGCGACCGTACTGCGACCAGAAATTGTACACGGTCGCCAGCAAACGCGAACACAATGCGAGAAAAAGTCACCAAAAATTACAAACTTGAAAAAAGCCGCGCTCTCACCGCTACCTGTGCGATCATTCCGCGTTCTCACTGCGCGTCATCTCCGACCTCTCCTCGTTTATGGCGTTTCTTTTGAGATCTATGTGCTTGGCAACGCCGATCACTGGCGATCCCGCGACTCTCTAACCACGCTCATGGGGTCTTACCACACGTCTTCTACGTGTATCGCGACTGCACGGGAACCCCACGGCGTTTCTACCACGTTCTCACAGTGACTATATAAGATGGTCAGATTTTCGGAAATTTCTAGATGATCATTGTTTAGTCATATTGTATAGTTGTGCGTTTGCAGAGTAGAAACACGATGCCGAAGAAACAAGCTACCAGAGGCCGAGGCCATTTTCGCAGCGTCTTTGCCACGCTTGTACTACGTTCATGGAGATGTTACGACGCTTGTCTCACGACCTTCGCAACCCCATCGCATTCCAGGTCAGATCGCTAAACCTTGGCGTTTGTTTTGAAGATACTCGGAACAAACGCCGTGACTCGGCGATCATTGGCTTCCATGGCGAAACGCTTATGGCTTGACGCGCTCTGGGCCCATTTTCTGTCGCTGTAGCAGCGCAGGAAGGACGCCACCCCGGTCTGACAGGGGTATTAGAACAAGTTTTAAACGCGTACCTCAAGTCTCA
>JAULBS010020291.1:0-10758 GCA_032355785.1 Symmetromphalus regularis
TTGTTGAGTGAATAAATGACATTTTTAATAAGTTTGTTCTAGCGAATGGGATAGATATATCGTTGTGGTTTCGTAATGTGTAATGGACTCGTTGGTCGACCATAGGTGGTACTGAACTAGATAAAACCCGGGAGCCATTCCATTTAATATTTTGAACATAGTGCATAATTGTTTTGCCTTTCGGCGTTCCGACAGTGTGACCAAATCTGTTTCTGTTTATAAAGAGTTTCTAGATGCAAACAGTGGCAAACCGGTTATTATTCTTGCTGCTTCAAGTTGAACCTTTTCTAGACTTTCAGCATCTAATGTAGAACACCCATCCCAGACCTCATATGCATACTCTAGTACTGGACGAATAACAGTTGTATATATTTGTGTTAATCGTTTTCGATCTAGTGAATATTTGTATTTTCTTAATAGAGAAATCATAGATGAATCTGATTTGCATATATTCTGAATATGTCCATTTTCCATTGTCAGTAAAAGTTAAGCCTACGTACTTATGAGTTATCTTGATAGGTGTTGAACCAAATTTCAAGTTAAGAGTTTGAGATGTGTTGCTATTAACTTTCGAGAACAATACCACATGCGTTTTTTTCTAGATTAAATGAGACTAGCTACTGGGTTGACCATTCATGAAGTTTGTGTAAATTTTCATTCATATTAGATTCTATAAATATTAAAAAATTTGATGATATTGTTATATTGGTGTCATCTGCGAATAGTCTAGTTATACAATTAAGCTCATCAGCAATGTCATTAATTTTGACTAAAAACAGAAAGGGACCTAGTACTGAGCCTTGTGGTATGCCAGCCATTAATGTACAATAATTGGATAAGGAACTATTAACTAAAACTCGCTGTCTTCTATTTGATATATAATTTCCTATCCAGTTAAGTAGGTGCCCTGTAATACGGTAACGTTCTAGTTTCTAAATAAGATTGTGCCATATTCTTTCGAATGCCTTAGACATGTCACAGAAGACGGCACAAAAGTATTCCTTTTTATCAAGCGATTCAGATATTTTGTTGTACAATTCTATTAATTGAAATAAAGCACTGTGATTGGGGCGGTAAGCACATTGAAATTTATAAAAAAGATTATTAGATATAAAAAAGTTATAAAGGTGCTTAAATACTATTCTTTCGAATATTTTCCCAACACCGCTAATCATTGATATTGTCTGTAATTTGTTGGACAGCTTCTCTCTCCTTTTTTGAAAACTGGTTTTACAAGAGCAATTTTCCAACTTGCAGGAAAAACTGATGAATTAAGTGACTAGTTAAACAATAGTTTCAGTGGGTATGTAATGGCATTTATTACGCGTTTTAATAATTTATTACTTATTTCATCAGGACCACATGCTTTATTTGTATGTAGAGATTTGATAGTGTCAGTTATTTCTTGAATGGTTATATGTAATTGTTCTAACTGATTCATACATCGTCTCTCGAAATGAGGTAGAGATTTGTTTGAATCATTTACAGAAAAAATTGATATAAAATAGTTATTTAACACTTCTGCTTTTTCAAAATCACTGAACGATAAAGATGCATTATTTACATGATTCTTCAAAGGCGGTATAGGTGTTTGAAATGTTGATGATTTTACTAAATATTTCATATATAATGCCAGTATGTAGTTTTATTTTCAGAATATAATTCTGTTAATTTAGAATGTAATGTACTGGTAAATTATTTTTTCGCAAAAAATTTTCATTTTGTTTACTTTATTTCATTGATTTTTATATTTTCGCTCGTCTATTGGTCTTTTTGAAGTTATAGCCTTTTTACGCAGTCTTTCTCGAATTCGTATTTCTTTTCTTGATTTACTATTAAATCATGGCTTATCATTTGGACGGATATTAATTGTGTGATGGGGTATACATTCATTTATGTGTATTTTTATTAAAAGTATCACATAAGTGGTCAATATCATCACGGTTGTTAAATATGTCTTGCCATGGTTCATTTTTTTATTAATTCGTTTAATTTCTGAAACTCTCCTTTGCTATAAATCCATACTTCCTTTTTAAATGATTTGTTATTACATAAAAAAATATTTAATATGAGATAAGTTCCTTTATGATCACTTAAAAAGAAATAACTCCACTACCATTTATTTCACAAGTATCAGTTATTAAAATTGGGTCGATTTATATAGCTGTTCTTCTGGTTACATGCTTTGGTGTGTTTATAACATTAAAAATGTTTTTACGTGCAATAAGTTTGTGCAGTTGTCGGGTTGCATTTATTAACATATAATTCCATTTTGTAAATTTACCTTTGTTATAAACACTTGGATTGGTTCAAATGATATCAAGTGAATTAAAAAAAAAAAATGTATAGATGCATGAACCTCAGTTTTGCACAAGTTCGGAATTTAACCGAAAATACTTTTTTAATTATATCAACAAAATACCCCCCCCCCCCCCTGCGAGATTGTATTTTTAAACATTAAACGATGATCGACTGCAGTTGTCAACGTCGCGTTAGACGGCAAAATGAGAGACATGCCTCCTAATTCTTTTTGAGATTTTAATTTAGAAATATGTTCCCACCTAAAACGAAATATGAGCTTGGCCCTGTTTAATCTTAATGTCGTAACTGTCGACACATTTGCCTACCTTCACAATTACAGAGCCAGTGAATACAACAGAAACATGCGATATACCGGTTTCATCTATCCCTGGTATCATTGAATACACTTTGTCGATGAGAAATCTGTCATCACATGGAATTTTCATACTAAAAATTTGATAACTGTAATTTCAACACCGTAATCGGAAAACAACCTTGATAAAATTGGCCCGTTCACAAATTTATAGTTAAATATTCATACACCAACTGCTTCACCACATGCACATTTTACTATATAAAATATATCATGTGTTTATATTATAATTTACATATACTTAAATAACTATTAACGTTATTTGTTTATTTTAAATTATGAATGTGCCTAGCTGATATTGACATTTAATGCTATAATTGTGAAGAATCGGTATTTTTGTATGTAAGAAGCCGATCTTCTCATTCGGCTTTTGACGGAAAAAGCCTAACCTCAAGGATGGAGATTCCCTAAAGCTAGACCGTTCATACGGTGTTTAAAGCGGTTTTGCAGTTCATACTTTCGTGGACCTCAAACATTATCAAGTTCAATTCTGACGTATTTATATAAAATAACTGATATTTTACTGGTTTTACCTGTGATCACTGATGCTCAGAAACTGAGCATTCTAGTTTTAATCTTTATGTCTAAAGGGTAAATATCGAGTTCTATTTTCCATAAATCATAGGTGATGGGGTACCTTTTCTAACTCTCAAAATATATCTCAAAGCGGTTAACTATTGTTCTGTAATTACCGGTTAAACCCTCGATAGCCAAGACTAGCCGATACTCTCATACCCTGCTTGGTTGACAATTCTTTCTTCTGTAAAGTATTACGGATATAGTGCCTAGTACTTCGAGTTTTTAAAGTGCAATGTCTATTATTTTTTGTCGTCGGACCACAGAATTACTTCGAGAAATCGACGTTTTCAAAAGACCGAAGTTTGATTTATCAAAGGTTGACTGTACTTGTATGATCTTTTTCAGTAAATTGTATTATCATAATTGTTGTTGTTATTCTTTGTATAATACCTTGCCAGTCTCTGTGGTTGAAATCATATTCATACCGAGACTGGTTGCAATAGACAGTAAAATAATTTTTCTACTATATTTTTGTCTTTGACACTTTTTGTGGCGGCAGCCATCTTGAATTTCGAAAACTAACTAATGTTTAAATGTGTGTTTAATACCACCACCATTGCGTTAGGAATACCTAAAAACCTAATAACAGACACCAAAATCATCCTTCTGCTACATTTCTATTTAAAGTGATTCATATTTAATGGTCATCTTGGATTTTGATAATTAGGCAGCATCTGAACTATTTTTAATGCCTACACTTTGTCAAGCACACAAGAACATATCACAAACGACCCCAGAATCACGCTTCTACTACATATCTGTCAAAGGTTCTAGACGTTTTTATGTTTAACGGACTTTAATTGGTGGCCATCTTTGATTTCTGTAACTAACCAACCTCTAAAAGGTTTTAATGTCACCACTGTATCAAGTATACCTGAAAACATAATAATACAGCCATAAATCATTCATCTGCTACATGTCTATGACATTTAATATGCATTTTGCTTAAGTGGCAGAGGGATGAACTTAAAGGCGGCTATTTTGGAAAATGGCAGTATATCCTGAAACTAAGGGTTATCTCATATTCAAATCAACTGTCAGAGAAAAAGAGGGTATTCAACTGGACCATGACAAAAATGCAAAGAATCCAGGACTTCGTTCGCTGGCTAAGTTGTGTTTGGATCGTCAACGTCTGAACATGAAACAGTCTACTTTTATTTACGAAAACAGCGCAGAAACATTTTGTCAGATGTTGACAGATCCCACCAATGAAATTATCGATTTTCACGTGTTGACTCGAATACCGACACAAATCCACCTTCGTCCCAGAAGATCTGAAAACCAACGTTTTCCTGGCAACGTTTACCACCTCCTGGGCGAGACTGAAGTTATACAGTATGTTGGAACAGTTGGGTGAAAATGTGTTGTACTACGACACGGACTCTGTCATCTTTGTGGCCAGACCTGGAAATTATCAACCCCATCTGGGAGATTATCTCGGAGAACTGACTGACGAACTGGATGGTCAGTTTATCACAGAATTTGTCAGTGGAGGTAAAATAAATTACGGTTACAGAACCAACAAAGGTTCAGAAGTGTGCAAAGTCCGAGGTTTTTCCCTGAACTATGCCAATGCACAACTCATCAATTTTGAAGCTATCCGCGAGATGGTTTTGTCACCCACTAGAGATGGTACACTCACCGTGACTAACCCATCGAAGATTTCCAGAGAAAAAAGAAAGAGAAAAATTTACAACAAAGTGGAAGAGAAAACGTACAAAATAGTGTAAATCAAACTCGTTATGAAACATCATAATTGGTATATTTCCCTTCACTTCGGCCTCTATAAAAACATCAAACTTGGTATTTTTGCCCAAAATCAAACACGGTATTTTCCTCCCAACCTCAAATTCGGTATCAAACTGTATTTTCCCAAAAAATCAAACTTGGTATCAAACATCAAACTCGGTATTTCCCCAAAAAATCATATTCGGTATCAAACTCTGTATTTTCCCTAAAAATCAAACTCGGTATCAAACATCAAACTCGGTATTTTCCCAAAAATCAAACTGGGCATTAAACTTTAAACTTGGTATCAAATATCATGAATCGTGGTACATACAATCAAACTTGGTATATCCTACTGAATGTCCTACCTCCCCGTTGGTGAGTAGGGGACCACAGTTCTGACTGGCGAACAGGAGAACGTACCATATTCTTTTTATGATAGAAATACAACCAGGCACGTAGAGGAGTACAAAGGGATACATTTGTATGTTGGAGGGACACATTTGTACGTTGGAGGGACACATTTGTACGTTTGAGGGACACATTTGTACGTTGGAAGGACACGTATAGGGACACATGGACACATTGTGTATTTTGGAGGGACACAGAGGGACACATTTGTATGTTGAAGGGACACATTTGTATGTTGGAGGGACACATTTGTACGTTGGAGGGACATATAGAGTGAAACTATAAATAGATGTCGTTTAGGAAATACTCGGTCATTTTAGTAAAAGTCATTGCTTGAGATGGGTCGTGTCAGGAAAGATTGCCCACCAATTTATTGAAGCTTTCTAATCATCTGTCATAAGTACACAATTTGGAGCACAGAGTACCGTGGTTGAAAAATAAAACATTTGAAGCAGTAAAACCCATGCTACCTAAAAGTGCTATTTCGTGAAGTCCAGAAGCAGTCATTGATTCCAAACGTCCTTGGTGGAAAACACAGAGTTTGTCACCATTCGAACCTTGCTTGAGCATGTGCGTGTCTGGTCCTACGGGTGCTGGAAAGACTTGGTGGTTGTACAGACTTTTGAAGAACATGAAGTACGTCAAAGATCCTCCCAAGAAGATAATGTATTGTTATGGAGTATACCAGCCACTTTTCGATAAGATGGAAAAGACTGTAGCCAACCTTACGTTTCATTCGGGATTACTTACACAAGTGATCATTGAAGAATTTACTGATGGTCAACATGGAATGATCATCCACGGTTGGCGTTTGACCCAACTTTCGATGTTTGGTGTGGTTATAACTATAGACGACCTTTTCTAGGACATCCATGTACTTATAAGTAAAGTGTTTTTAACATGTAGTGATACAGACACATTTTGATGGTTTTAATGACATGTTCGGCATAACTTGCTTTGGTTTCACTCAGAGTAAACAGCTGTGCTATGCCCTGTGACTTCAGTAATCCCTGACCCATTGATTCCTGTATTCTGACCCTGAATCAGATTGAAACAGTTTGGGTTTTCTGTATTCTGACCCTGAATCAGACTGAAACAGTTTGGGTTTTCTGAACTCTGATTTCCAGTGTTTGGTCAAAGCCTCTGTCACGTCTTTCCCCATATTAGGTCAATGATCACCATGAGGTATTTCACGCCCTCGTTTTATTTAGCCAAACTGACTATATCCATCAGGTCGGATTGCCAGTGGCTGTCTAAACCTTCCACCACACATTTATTACTTGGAAACTTTCGTCTCACTTGATGTGTCATGGTATAAGTCTCTTCATTTTTCAACCATTTCTTAATATTTGCTAGAGGAATTTTAAATTTACCATCTGCTTTCATTGCTTGATATAGTTTAGCAGGACCGGCATAACTACCAGGATGTTTAACATCGTAGTAAACAGACTCCAGATACTGTTCCCACCGAGACATGGTTCTCAACTGACATATAGGTCATAAAGACATGTTATTTATATAAAAAGACGGATTCAAAATAGTGTACACAAAATTTATTACTAAACATCAGATTAAAAAAGAAATGTAGTACATAAAGCATATACATATATGACAAAAGCATAGTTATTTAATATATATACCGGTATCTCGCACGTGTTTGAAAAATATAATGTCTGAACACACTGTTGACATACGGTCATCTAGGTGAGAGTCTGTAGTGTTCCAACACTGGGTCATATGCGCGTAGTCCACAACAGTAGCAGACAAGGACATCGTACTTCCCCGTGTAGTAGAAACCGGCCTTGGCAAGTTATTTTGGTTTTTGACGTAATTTTATGGGCCATCGTGCATAGTTCAGCATCCGGGCATACAAACGTCTCATTTCGGGAAGATGACAGAGGTAGTAATGTCTCAGTAGAGCATCCCATTCGTCGACGTTATTCTCGATCTCACTGTCAAAGGCTGCATCCATTTCGTACTGTCCAGCAGCGTTCGTCTGATCTACAGGTTCACGCTTCTCCATTGTTTCACTAGTAGCATCCATTTGATCAACATTCTCTTCCGGTTTGGTTGTCACTCTTTTGATCACGTGTCTTTCTGGACGTTTGCATACCAAGACATCGTCTTCGTCGCCACTGCTACTGTCCGTGGTCGAATATCTCGATGCCATCTTCTTCGTTCCAGATAGAATGCAACAAGACACAAAAATGTTAAAATCATAAAAACACGTCTTTTATCCTCGAGTTCTCAAGCACAAATGAGTCAACTATATACAATTCAGGTCAGTTCTGGCAATATCAATAGTAACTCCACTGATGACATTCATTTGTATCACAAAAGTCACACTTCAGGGACTCCAACTGATTATGGTGATCTTCCTGCATAATACAGGGAACACCCGAATTCAGTTCTGGTACAAAGTCATTTATCACTTCAAAGCAGTCTTTCAGTTTCTCCAATTGAGTCAAGGAGAGACAAAATCCTTTCCTCGACGGTTTCACAGTCATCACATCACCACCACTGTTGAATGTCCACCCCGGCTAAGTTCTTGTCGACACTGACATGGACGTTGGCACCAAGATGTCGAAACAACCTTTCTTCTTTTCTTTGTTTTAAGGCTGTTATAGTCTATTTCATCCTTATACCCACGCAGTTCAACCCAATGTTTTAGGTTGAGGGCGAGCCCGCGTTTGGTCGGGTAGGTCTCCCCCTTTTCGCTCTCAAACGTCCTGATATGGATCAAGAGTTCTTTTTCCATGGCTGGACCATAACGTACACATCTTTACCAAGTTCTAGACTGCATCTTGTTTCACCATTGCTTGTTGTTGTCGAACAGGCCATATCTGCAGTAAAAATGAATGTAGATCTTTCTCTGCGGCGATCGAATGAAACTACTGAGAATTTACTGAGCCTTCCGGGATGAGCCACACCAAGGTCAAGGTCACCCGCCAAAGGCAAGGCCATATGCCAAATGCCAATGACAGGCTATGAGCCACACCAAGGGCAAGGCCACATGCCAAGGGCAAGGTCACCCACCAAGGATAAGATCACAGTATATAGGTCATGACAGGCCCCATTACTACTTAAAACAACTTTATACAGGGAACTGTTTCGGTAAGTGCAGCAAACAGCTGTGAATAGGCGTTCAAATGTCAACAAAGAACGCTGTATAGTCTAGGTGACGGGTGCAAAATACAGCTAGAATTGTTCAGTTAGTGATAAAAACATGCAACTTGGCAAAGCCATTCTTCAGCCTATAGATCTACTGATACTTATCAAGGGTGGAGCTCTTGAATACAACATGTTGCTTAGCAATGGTTGTTAGGAAACATATTTACCTTAGCAACAAACTTTTTAATTATCAGTATAGGCTGAAGAATGACTGTGCCTAGTTTTGTGTTTTTATAACCCCTCGCCTAGACTAGTAATAAGTAACGTAAAAGATATTGACTGGTAGTAGTAACAGCAGCAGCAGCAGTAGCAGCAATACTACTACTAGTAGTAATAGTAGTAGTAGCCTGAATTCATTACTGAAAACAAAACACATACTGCGTAATTATACGAACGGAACGTAGTAGTACCAGCACCAGTAAATGTGGTAGTATCAGTATCATCAGCAGCAAAAGTAGTATAAATGTTATTTGTTTTGTTTCATCTGAAAATGTACATTAAAATTTTAATGTTATTCTTGTGTTTTTTGGTTGTCAGTTGCTTCTTAGTATTAGTACCCCCCCCCCCCCCTATATGAATTTCGTTCCAACGCCACTGCACATAAATCGTATTCGTAAACTATTTTTAAAAATAGCAAAAAAAAATTACAAAAATAAAAATAAAAAATAAAATAAACAACATCTTAAAAAAAAGTGCGTTAGCTGTTTGATTCCATTCCGTTCGTATAATTACGCAGTATGTGTTTTGTTCTCAGTGATGAATTCAGGCTAATTCTCGACTCAATCCAGAAGGTGTCGCCGCTCTCCGTATGGCGGATCGGTAGCATCTGAAATAATTGAAAATGGAAACCACAACTAAAAACGGCAACCAGTCCTTACACGGCTCTGAAATTAAGCACTGCATCCGACACTGCTTACACGGCGACCGTGTGAATATCCACTTCGAAGCGAGATTAATTTGTGACGTAAACGTTAGCGTGGCCTAAAACCGACTTGTGTAGGTCAGTCGTCTATCTGTTTATTTTTTCAATTATTTTCATTATTTAAATTAAATCTACTAAAATAACTGTTAATTGTGAGAATATGATTTAGCAATGTTCTGTGATTTATCTTCCGATATCGTCTGCTAGTATTTTAATGTACAGGCTTGTAAAAGTAAAATGCCACGTGTTGGGAACCCCAGTGGCAATGGCGGTCGTTCTTCAAATGGTTTCTTGTAGTCAGGTCCCAATTTCGGAAAATGGTCCAAATTTTTGGGATTTGGTCCAACATACATTTTTAGTATGATTTCAGGGCACTGATTACGAAAAAGTATGTTGGCAATCTGAAAACTTCCGTTGTGTGGTCCGAAATGGCGGAAAACAAAATGGCTGCCATATATTTATAAACCAAGAATAAAATTAGCTTCACATATGATAAAAGAATAGGTACTGGTGGACATAAAAAAAACAAGATGGCCGCCAATTTATAAGCAGTAATATAAGTAAAATTAGGTCCCAATTTTGGAAAATGTGGTATCGTCGGGTGCCCTGTTTCGGTGGGTGCATAGATCTGGCGTAAGCGTATGCTTTGTGGAAGATTATGATGTCGCCCGTTTTAGCGTAGAAAATGTAAAAAAAAACTCTGTCACACACAAAAGATTTGACAAAACAAGTCAATAGTCCACATTTCAAATTGGTACACAACTATTTAATATATTTCTTAATACCTTTTTAAACGTTTATATAAAAGTCCATAATTTTAAAATAACTTATAAAAACAATTTACTTGTCAGATGTTATATTGTCGTCTGGCAGCTCAAATCATGTGATAGCCACGTGCTATATCTTCGCAAGTTCCTTTACAGACCATTGCCAAAAATATACATCTCTTATACTTTTTTTAAAGCGTGATTGTTTCATAAAGTTATTCTAATGCAAAATAATGTACTTTTTTCATAAATTAACTATTTTAAATAAAAGACTTTTTGTTTCTACAGTTTATAAAATTATCAGCAACAAATCTTTTATTGATTTATTTAGAATAAATTTGTAATTAAATAGCTTTATTGTTTGTGTACGCAAACAACTCATCAAGTAACATTTTTAAAAACGTACTTCATTTAATCATTTAAAAAATCATTAAAATCACAGTTTAAAATGATTTATTTGTGTATTTTGGGTGAAGACACATTTTACAACTCTACAATTGTATTTC
>JAULBS010020302.1:0-10757 GCA_032355785.1 Symmetromphalus regularis
TAATTAATAGTTAAAGAAAGGGTAGTTAATAAACTATTAAAATAAGTAGTAGTTAAAGAAAGGCTAGTTAATAAACTATTAAAAAAACTTAATAGTTAAAGAAAGTGGAGTTAATAAACTATTAAAATAATTAATAGTTAAAGAAAGGTTAGTTAATAAACTATTGAAATAAGTAGTAGTTAAAGAAAGGTTAGTTAATAAACTATTAAAATAATTAATAGTTAAAGAAAGGGTAGTTAATAAAGTATTAAAATAAGTAGTAGTTAAAGAAAGGGTAGTTAATAAACTTTTAAAATAATTAATAGTTAAAGAAAGGGTAGTTAATAAACTATTAAAACAACTTGTAGTTAAAGAAAGGTTAGTTAATAAACTATTAAAATAATTAATAGTTAAACTGGTTAACATTTAATGATTAAAATAAGGATAATTGAAAAAATCTTAAAGTTAAAAAGAACATGTATATTTAAAGTTAACATTTTCTTTTTAAAATACAAGCTACGTCACATTACATTATCTAAAACGTTTGAGACTAACATAATATTAAAAAAGAGATTAAAGAGTATTTCGGAAGTACATAAACATAACATTAACCATTTGTATATAATTACTAACCATGTATTAATTAGTATTCATGCTGAAAGTAGCCTAGGCTCTATATAACCAATGCATCATGATATGTAATTTAGAATATGATAGAAATATGTGTTGAATTGGCTTGTGGTGCATCAGTAGAACATTGTACTTCACTGGAAGTTGTGTGAGCTTAGTTTTTAGATGTTCTCTATCTTATATCAGTTATGTCCTATTTAAAATGGCTAAAGCAGTAAACCTTATCTTTTATTTCTGTTGTTCTCATAAAAATTGAATAACCAATTTGGCTGCCCTTTTAAAATCATAATTATGATGATTAAATTAATTGTTGTGCGCTGAAGCACAGCGATCGTGAAAAGATGTAGATCTGTATTTTCCCCACTATCCTTATCTTTAACTTTATTAAATACATTCAGACCGTCGAAAGACAGCATGTATGAGGATTTTTTACAAAAATAATATTCATATTGACAGGATGACAACACTGAACAGGAGTTCTTCATTGAATATATACACAAATATAATTCAAAAATAGACACTACTACTAAAATACTAATTTAAAAGAAGGCACATGGTGACAAAAGTTAAAAATATTATTTTTAAAATGTATATTTCATGTAGCAGTTAATGATATTGGAGATACTAGTATGTAATTATGGTTTACTGAGTTTGCTTGTAATTTCAGTAATTAATTTTGAGATTTTACTTAGGGTGCCTATGTTTTTGCAATTAAACAGTTCTTTGTATTTTAATGTGCTGGGTTTTTTTTAATAATAATAATATGGCTTTATAACTTTTTCACGTGCATTCTGAAAGTAGTTAACCCTGAAACTAACACTAACCCTAATCAGTTTCCATAGAAACAAACCTGTTGTAAGATGATAACTCCTCTATAATAGTTTAATGCATTTTAATTTCAATTTTTCGGCCTCTACACAACATGGCGGCCCCATCACATCATGAATTTTAATTTCAATTTTTCGAAACAAAACGTGTTTGGGTGAGGTGTTGGGTGGGAGTGGCAATAATTATATAGGCATCCCCCTGTCCAAAAAGTGGAAGATGTGTCCCTCGCCCATCCTCCCTGCAGGATCTATGCCACTGCATGTTCGTATGTTAAAATCAGGAATAAATGCATATACCTATATAGCCTACAGACAGAGGTTGTTTAATTATAAATAACTTTGTAGTTTAAAATAGATAGCTAAAGAGAAATACCTACCAACTATATTTTTATTGCTTTAACATTCAACATTTTGTCAACAAAGTGTACCCAACAGAAGTGTTTCATTTCAGTCAAAAATGCCAAAAAAAAGTCGCCCATGTATCCGATCCGCCATTACAGTAATGTTTGTCTAACCTAGCAACTTGTAGTTATCTCCCTTGCGGGAGGCATGGTTAACGGAGAGGTCAATTGGGCTTCCAAAAAAATAGGAACCTGTATGTCTTTGGTTGTAGATAGTTCAAGCTACGTTATTATGGCTGAGTTTTAGTATTTGCATTGTGTGCAGTATCACTTTTTTGTTAATAAAGAATTTGAAATAAATATGTTATTTCTAATCTTAGAAATAGAATATGCATGAGCTATGGGTCAGTGAACTGTTATTTATATATTGTTCATTAAACTTTTTTTTTTACTTGTGCTCAAGTTATTTAAAAGGATTTCTTTTTCCACAGCAGATGATACTAGAATGCATGACATGACTATGCATCCAGTGTGAAATAGTGCACAGTCTTTCTCAGTACATCTCATTATATTTAGAGATTTGTTTTCAACAGTGACAAATAGTATGTGCATATAGACTAATATATAACATAATTTATTTAACATTGTGTAATTAGCTGGGCATTAGTGGCATTGGTAGATTAGTCAATATATAGTTCATAACAGCTGTTACATTTACATTATAATTGTACTTTGTATGTGCGCCTCATCCTTATGTCAGGGGTCCTGTGTCTACTAGTGTTTGTGGGACCTCTGATCAATACAGTTCATAAAAACCCAGGCTGAATTTTTTTTTTGATTGGATGCTTCTCCTAATGTGAAGAACCAATCAGAATTTGGCTTTCTATGCATCGGTCTTCACCTTATTGATGTAAATAATGAATCATGGAAGAGACGAAAAATAAAACTGTGTTCATAAATTTAAATGAAAAAACTTTGACACAATGAGTTATCTACACCTTTTAAAATGAGGCAACTGTTACAAAGTTTAACTGCACCAGGTTTTGAGTATCATTATCTAAAATGAACGGAAATACAGCAATTATCAGACATTCATGTGTGTTGTTTATGTTTACCTCACTGCCAATTTGGCTTATAAAACAAGCGATCTGATTGGATAATATTTTTAAGCATAATATCAACGAAAATGTTTTTGTAAAGATGGCACAGTAAGCAGCCTGGGTTTTTATGGACTATATTTGTCAGGTGTCCCGTGGATACAGGACCCCTGACCGTGTGATGATGTGTGCACCTTGGAAATTAATTAAAATGTATATTTTTATTTTTATTTTAAAAGGGCTTGAAGTAAGCAATATTGCATTGCATTTTGGGTGCAACATTTGTGGTTTGCTAATAAAATATTTCTCTGATTTGCTAGTCAAATTTTGTTGTTGCAAACATTTGTGATCCAATTTTAAAAACAGTTTCAAACCCTGTTTTATATTATGTTTCTAGTGAATTTAGTTTCAGAAAAGTATTCATTATCATAGATATTTTTTGTAATAGTTAAATTGGTATAATATATTGTCTAATTTTCAGTAATTGTACTTAATTCTACTATTAGATTAAAATCATAACTAGAATGATATTTCTATTTTATCCCTTTATCTAGCATCCAGATAGATCCAGACATGTCCTCCCTGCAAAGTCGCCAAGACAAAAATATATATTTTTATGCAAACTGATGAATACAGCTGGTTATCTCCATTTATTGACTGTTTTAAAACATTTTTTATGTTCTTTCAGGTGTATTGCCTACAGCCATTTAACTTCAGTGACACGATAAAGAAATCGAAAAAGAAGCCACATCGAACACCAGCCACTAAGACAGATACATCCCGAAATGAGCCAGGCGAGTCACAGACATAACAGTCACTTATAAAAACGTCTTCTCAAATCCAACATTCTAGTTAAAATGCCAAGATGTTCGTCAGGCAAACTTTATCTAAAACCAACTGTGATTGCATTTTAACACATTTTGGAAACCATTAACAGGGCTGCCAGAATGATTGTGACATTGGGGCGGTGGACTGGTGATGTTGATGTCCACAAAGTGGCATGAATTTGCTAAGGAGTCCAGGGCATGCACCCCTGAAATTTTTTCTCAACTGGTCAAATTACTGGGGTGGTGACCGCCGAACCAGCTGCCCCAGTTCTGGTGACCATGGTTAAACAGAAAATGCATTAAAAAAACAATTTTTAAAAAATCAGTTATTCAGTGATAAACATCTGTGAATCTAATGGTAATTTGGGCATCTAATCAGTCCAAACGAGTTCCCCAATTTGAGTAGTATGGCTGAGAAAAGATCCAATTCTTGCAGGTTAAAACCAACAAAGATGGGAAGCCACAGCAGTTGCTATTTTAGACGATTTACTTAAACATGGCTGCTTAGTCTAGCTTAACTTCAGTTTTCACAATATTAAAACTTAATTGTTGACAGGAAAACTATATGCTTCATTTTAGATGTTTAAATCATAGAAATAAGGATTTGATGTGAAAGTGCTCTAAGAAAATGCTAATGAGGATCCAACCTGCAAAGAGATGGTAGAATGTTGTAATAAGATACAAGACCTTTGAACTCAGTTTGTTCCTCTAAGACAGAAATTAATGGACAAATGACAATATGAAAATAATTTCTGATCAAGACTTGTGACAAGTGGAAGACCGTATACATATGAATTCTGATCAAAAGATGTCTATTCAGTACAACAGGTCCTGATAAAGGAAAATCACAATGGGAAAATGAAACGTGGAGACAAAATTCTGTTAAAAAAGTAAACAGTACAATAGACATCTTACTAGAGGTTAGTTCAATATAGAGATATTTCCTGTGCAGCAAGATCCAGCCATTAGAGTGTCATGTGAATGTAGATGTATGTTCTGATACAGAAACCTCACAATCAGAATAGTTCTTAGTGAGATGCATTCTGACAGAGATCTTACTAGAGGTTAGTTCAATATAGAGATATTTCCTGTGCAGCAAGATCCAGCCATTAGAGTGTCATGTGAAGGGAGATATACGTTCTGATACAGAAACCTCACAATAAGAATAGTAAACAATGAGATGCATTCTGACAGAGATCTTAATAGAACAGTTCAGTATAGAGATATTTCCTGTGCAACAAGATTTAGTCTCTACATTGTCATGTGAATGTAGATGTATCCTCTGATACAGAAACCTCACAATAAGAATAGTAAACAGTGAGATGCATTCTGACAGAGATCTTAATAGAACAGTTCTATATAGAGATATTTCCTGTGCAACAAGATTTAGTCTCTAGATTGTCATGTGAATGTAGATGTATGCTCTGATACAGAAATCTTACAATAAGAATAGTACAGAGTAAGATGATAGTGAACTAGTCAGTACATTCATTTTTAGTGCAGTCCTCTCATTACAGTCGAGTGATTGCTCACATTCGAATGACACTCGCATGAAAATAGAATACGGTGAGTATTTCTCTACTCACTTTTTTATCATCTCATTAAAATCAGCAAAGCTGCTTTCATTATTTGAAATTTCTCACCTGGAATGATACCACTGGTTTGTAGAGGGGAAAAAAAAGAATCATTTCTTAAATATATACTTACTGTTACATAAACAGAGAGTGTTTGCTATGTTATGAAGTTAAATACAGAATAACAGTTTAGACTATGCAGTCAGCATGAACAGAGTTAAGTAGTTGAACTGTTATGATGTGTACACATTCTACATAAGAATGCAATCTGCTGATTGAAAGTGCCAGTAATTACCTAGAGGACTAGACCTCATGTAAGATCATATTGGACTGGTTAAAAAATAATTAATATGGTCCTTAGGGTGTTATTTTCAATCTGGTAACATGGATGTACAAGGTGGCAAGTCATTTGTATGTGCCAAGTGAATTCTCTAGCACATTTTAACTCTAGTACATGAATGTTCAAGGTAGCAAGTATTTTTGTATGTACTCAGTCAATTGAATTCTCTAGCACATTTTTATTCTAGTATGTGAATGTTCAAGGTAGCAAGTCTTTTTGTATGTACTGAGTCAATTGAATTCTCTAGCACATTTTTATTCTAGTATGTGAATGTGCAAGGTAGCAAGTCTTTTTGTATGTACTGAGTGAATTGAATTCTCTAGCACATTTTAACTCTAGTACGTGAATGTGCAAGGTAGCAAGTCTTTTTGTATGTACTGAGTCAATTAAATTCTCTAGCACATTTTTACTCTAGTACATGAATGTGCAAGGTAGCAAGTCTTGTATGTATTATTTATAATAGTGTGTGCAGTGTGAATTTTAAGTTATGTATGTAAATATGCAAGTTAGCAAGTGTTTCGTATGTATTACTTGTAACAGTATGTACAGTCAGGATTGGATCCACAATTAGAAGTGTTTAGCATATATTATATTTTATGTACTGGATATATTCTACTTTGTGCATAGTAGTAGAAGTCTTGAGCTTTATTATATTTCATACCATTTTCTATTTTGTGCAAAGTAAAAAACAAAATTGTTTTAAAAACTATGTGGACTTGCTCATATTACCTGTTATAACATTTTATAATGATACTCTTAAAATATTGGGTTCCCAAATAATGGATTTTATTTATCTTGTTCAGTTGAGATATTTTTTGATGCACAGCATTGGCATGAACACACGAGTACCATAACACTATTGAATTTAAATGTAATCACAAAAATAACATTGATCATGTTTAATACTGAACACTGTCTGTATGCCACACATTATGAATACCTTAATTATATCCTATGAGTAAGACATCACTGTATGCTGTGAGTATAAGCTATAAAACGTTGGCAAAGAATAAAATGCTGCATTATCATAGAATATGTCAACATTGTCACTGTTCATTTTATATATATATATACACCTTAATGTCAATAATATTGAATCTGTTTTGAATATTAAATAACATTGTATGGTGTAGGTAATAACAATGTGAAGGTTTACTGACCTTAAAGAATAGCTTTATAGATGTCAATAATATTGAATCCATCTACTAAATGGTGAAGGTAATAATGTAAAGATTTATTGTACTTGAGGATAGCTTTGTAGATGTCAATAACTTTGAATCCATCTACTAAATGGTGAAGGTCATAATGTAAAGATTTATTGAACTTGAGGATAGCTTTATAGATGTCAATAATATTAAATCCATCTACTAAATGGTGAAGGTCATAATGTGAAGATTTATTGAACTTGAGGATAGCATTATAGATGTCAATAATATTGAATCCATCTACTAAATGGTGAAGGTAATAACGTGAAGATTTACTGAACTTGAGGATAGCTTTATAGATGTCAATAATATTGAATCCATCTACTAAATGGTGAAGGTCATAATGTGAAGATTTACTGAACTTGAGGATAGCATTATAGAATACTGATGTTCCTGACATTGGCAAAGAATACTGAAATAAATAAAAGATTCCTAGGAAACTGAAATTCCTGATTATTTTATGTAATATTAAAATTCACAATAATTTCATGGAATATTGGAATTCAAGATTGTTTTGTGAAATACTGAAATTAATAATTGTTTCTTTGAGATTTAAGTTTAGATGTGAAAGCCAGAATATTTTTTTCTGGTGAGTAGGACACACCATTTAATATACTAGTATGTTGAGCAGTCATAGCTTTATGTGTGAATTTAGTCTTTATTTTATATTCAAAGCACTTGACAAAAGTATATCTTATACCGCAAGATATCTATTTTAATATTTTCTATATCAATTAAAATTTTTGCTACCATTATGATATTGCTATTTTTTACTGTTTGATATTAATTTGTCATCAGAAAAAAAAAAAACATTGTATATTTCTGTATGCAAATGTATTAAATTTTTATATTTTTATCTTTAAAAATAAAAGTTTTAAATATTTATTACATAAAATGTAAAAATCTACTTATCTTGTAAATAGATGGCTTGATTATAGTTTCGTCAAATTTAATCAGATGGGATTTTCTTTTTAACCTTTGTCTAATTTTCTTACTCATATTTGTATAGTCAATTTTCTATAAGAGCATCCAGAAGTCTAGAGATTACACTATAACTTTTTGTTTAATATTTAATGTAAAATTTGATAAAAATAAGTGTAATATTTTATCAAAACACAATTATGTCAGTCTTTAGCAAATCTTAAACATGATGTCATTAATTGTTCATCTGAAGTACGAATACCATGGATGATACTCCAGCTTAACAGTTCAGTAAACTGTCAGTGTACTTCCACTGACAAAAACATAATCCTTTGTAATACCTAAATATTATAACAATAAGAATTTACACTATTTTTGTTCGTCTCTCCTTCTAACACTAACCTCTATCCTGGACAGACAGTACAGGAAGCTGAGCTGTGTTCCCAGGACAGCATGCTTGAACTTTTATTGAATATAAGCATGAAAATAAGTACAACCAACCAACCAGCCAATGTTTATGGCTTGTTTATATGAAAAATAGACGGTTAATGTCACCATTGACAGAATTGTTACTAAAAGTAACACCAAACTTCAGTTTGTCTCACAAGTGGGCTATAAATGCTGTTTTTATAGTGTACTGTAAATTATTATAAGCTTTTATTTATTGACCAAAAGGCTATTTTTTTAAATTCCATTTTCCCTTTTTGCACATGAACAGAACCATGCCTATTTTCTTATATATGTAAGTAGTTCAGTATGTATAATTATAAGCAGATTTTAATACACTGTATGTGCTATATTGTTTTGGTTGTTTTTTTCCAAAAGCTTTCAACTGCAAGTTTGATCTCATCTCTGTGATTCTGTTGTGGTTGTGAACAGTAATACATATGCTTTGGTCAAATAAGATGATCACTTTCTTTATTATTGTTTATATTACATATTTTTAATTAAGATTCTCAAGATGCAAGGCAATTAAAAAAATTAAAAATTAAAATTAATTATGAATTATTTTGACTTGCCTTTGGATAAAGAGTATTTGATAAAATTTGTAAATTCACACGAGTAAGTTTAAAAAATATTCTTTCATGCAAATACCATTGTTTGAAAAATGTTCAGTGGCAAATTCAGTTAAAAAACAGATTAAAATGGAATTTTATTTTCTATTCCACCTTTAAAAAACGTATATACTACTGAATCTGTAGTGACAAAAATAAAGTATGGCTTAAGCTGGTGTTGTATTTTGTTTTACAGTGCTTGGTGATAAACAATAATACACTAAGGTTTTGTTCATAGTTACCAACATTTTCCTAACAATGCATATTGTATGATGGGAAAAGTGGGAATTGAGACCAGTGTACGTAATTAATCAATAAAATGATTTAAATCTTGAGAAAATCAACATTGTGTGTATACTAATGCAGATGCTGAGAGATCGTTAACCATACACTCAATCAGCTAATACAGGAGGGGTAGGGGATTCTGAAAATTTATACTCTGCATGAACGGGAAAATGTTGAGAATTATAAAAAATTTAATTACCCCCTAAAGAGATATAACCTATTTTGTCTTTAACACATTTTAATAACCTCTAAAGCAATATAACCTATGTTTTCATTAAAACATTTTAATTACCCCCTAAAGAGATATAACCTATTTTTTCTTTAACACATTTTAATAACCCCTAAAGAAATATAACCTATTTTTTCATTAAAACATTTTAATAACCCATAAAGAGATATAACCTATTTTGTCTTTAACACATTTTAATATCCCTTTAAGTGATGTAACCTATTTTTTCTTTAACAGATTTTAACAACCCCTAATGAAATGTTACCAATTTTTCTTTAACACATTTTAATAACCCCTAAAGTGATGTAACCTATTTTTTTCTTTAACACATTTTAATAAACCCTCAAGAGACATAACCAATTTTTAAAACATTTTAATAACCTCTAAAGTGATGTAACCTATTTTTTCTTTAACACATTTTAATAAACCATCAAGAGACATAACCAATTTTTAACACATTTTAATAACCCCTAAAGTGATGTAACCTATTTTTTAGTTAACACATTTTAATAAACCCTCAAGAGACATAACCAATTTTAACACATTTTAATAACCCCTAAAGTGATGTAACCTATTTTTTAGTTAACACATTTTAATAACCTCTAAAGTGATATAATCTTGTTTTTATTGAATACATTTTTATGACCCCTTTAGAGATGTTACCTTTTTTAAAACACATTTTAATGACCCTTAAAAAGATGTAACCTTTTTTCTTTGACCGATTTTAAATGTAATCTATTATTTTCTTCAACACTTTTTTATGACCCTTGAGAAATGTTACTTATGTTTTATTTAACACATTTCTACCAAAATTACTGTATGTTCTAAAATAATTGAGTTCAATTTTAGTCAGAGAATAAATTAATAATACAGTAAAGGATGTGAATGCAATGGATAAAGAAAATATTTATCTTTTTCTTAGATTTTGTTTCCATGATTTTTTCATTTATATGTTTTCTATTATATTTTAATGTATATATAATTATCAGTATATTAACTTTATTACCAGGGTAATTAAAAAGATTAATGTAAAGGAAATTTTATAGCTATAAATATTAGATAAAAGTAGCTTATTTTTATAAAAAAATTATACTATAGAGATTGAGATTTATTGTGTATATCTGCAGCATGGATAGCAAGGGAAGACAACTCATAAATGTAATATGAAAATACTCTATAGATGTCTAATGTTTTAAAAAATGCACGTTCCATCGCTTATGCACTTTTTATAAATATATATTTGTTATTTATTATTTTAATAACAAATTTTAATTTTAATATTTTTTAAAATAATATTGAATATTTTTATTTCTAGTCAAATTGTAAATTTAAAAAAAATCATTCTTTAAGTGTTTTAAAACATATTTTTTTTTTTTATGTTATTTAATTTTATCTTAGTCTGAAAAACAGAGATTGTTTGTGTTTGATGTCATTTAAGTTTTGTACT
>JAULBS010020313.1:0-10757 GCA_032355785.1 Symmetromphalus regularis
TTTAAAGCTATCTGGCAAATGTTTTAGGCAAATCTTTCAAATTGTGATGCAAGTTTGAAACTTAGCATGGGTAATTTATTTGGGTTATTCTTCAAATCCAATCAACGAACCACTTGAAATTCAAGATTCCGGTCATTTTTTAAGATGGCTGACAAATTTTATAAACAAAATCTTTATTCAACACATAAGACTGGTAGCATTATCCGATTTTAGTGATCCCATTGTTTAGTTTACAAGGGGCATCATTCTTTCTTGATATTATGAGCAGACTATGATTTTTGTCAGGTTTCCAACTTCCGTTCACAGTATCAAAGTCATTTCCGATCAAGACCACGATGTGGTAATAAACTCCCAGATTATGGTAGATGATGCACTTGGTGGAGACATTCGAGTGATATTTAACCAATTATAATTTGATTTTGTCGCAAACACATTCTTAGTTCTAAGTTATAGTGCAAATATGTACATTTCCCACTAAACAGAAGAATCATTGCTTGGCTTCCAAAGTTTTGAATGATGTCACTTATCTGGCGAGATGTATTGAATGCATTTGTACAAGATTTCAGATTTTTGGAAAGATAACTTTTCTCCAAGATCATATATGCTTGATGTGCTATCGCAAACCATGAACTCATCTATGAAGAATAATTAACCTTTAGACTACTGAATTCTTTTAAGAGTTACTTCCCCCCAAAACTGGATTAATTTTGAAAAAAAATCAGTTTGAGAGGCATCTCATTTTGTTCAAATGTTTTGAATTTAAAACAATAAAATAATATAAAGATACGAACAAATTAATATTATTTTTGGGTTTCGAAGAGCTTTTTTTGTAGGTGCACGACTTGCGGTCTAGAAGTGTGTAAAAATAAACAAAAAACCCCGTAAACCACGCTTGGTAGTTCGTATTTATGGTCTGATCACTCACATTTAACACCATATTTTCACACTCTGTGTCATTCAAAATATTTATTTGATAATTCTGTGATATTCATAATTAAAATCCTCACTTTCAGTAAACCCCTAACTAATATTTAGTCCCAATTAGCTCTTCAAAATCTCTGCGTAGCCCACGCCACCATTGCTCGTCACGTTACGTAAAAATTTCAGGAAAAGATCCTCTTTTACACCGAAAATTTTGATCGAATCCTAATACTTAAAAAATCCACCATTTGCAATTGGGAACGTCCTATGTATATGTATAATGCATTTAAACAACAGGAAATACTAATTTTAAAGGGCCAGTTCGAATGGCTACATATGTCGCGTCCAGTACTCAAGCGTTCGCATGATGTCTTCGAGATAAGTCGCCTACAGTGTCCAGAAGGTTAAAAAAAAAATCTTTCTTTCCACTAACTGCTAATTTCATTGAAATTAAGAATCTGGAAATTCAAGAAATGATGTTCTACATGTTAGACTAACGATTTTACATGATTTTAACGTACAGCTGATCTTGAACATCCCATATTTTATAACATTTAAAAAAATTTAATTTACTATTGTAAATCTTGAAGGGAATTATAATTTACAGAAGAAAGCTGTATCGTTTTATGTGGTGCAGGAAAACGAGTTAGGTTTAATTTGACATTGAATGCAAGTGTAATAATCTGGTAATGTTTTGTAATTCGGATTGGTTTCAGTGCCACATAGACCAGCATAAAGTATTTTTATCTATTCCAATCAGTATATAATTCCTTTCTGTCATTGAAATGTGTTGATTTAAAAAATAAGAATTGGTTTCCCTACCCCTATTAGTCTGATTATAATATATTTTATGAAGAGTTGTCTAAAGTTAATTATCATTTTAGAACTTCATGGACTTTAATTTTTGAGGGGTGAGAACAACCAAGTCTGTTGTTTTCTCACAAACCTTTCCCTATAAACATCATTGCATATTTCCAATGCAATTTAAATGAGTTACTTCCCTTGGCATGCCATTGATTATGCAATGCAAATTGATTAATCTTTAACAGAACACATTTTTCCATTGTTACTTTTAAAATTACAGTGAACATAAACATGTCTGGTTGAATGTTCAAGAAATGATACTTTACATGTTAGACTAAAGATTTCACATGATTTTAACTCTATTCTGATCTTGAACAAGCCACTGTTTATATAGTTTCATTTTCAATAATTTTGACAAATTGTTTTGTATAAACCTCTTAACATTCAAGATATCTATGTAAATCAGATAGATCTAGTTGATGCATTGATGTTGAATGTTGAGATGGGGCCTATTGTTTGAATTGTATCTTTAGGCAGACCTGCCTACCTTCCGGTTTCTCCATAATATTTCCGGACATACATCCCAAACTTTAGCATCGGACATGGTGTGCGCAATGTCTGCAAGAGGCACATGACGTTCAAATGGCCAAGTATTACAACACATGCAACATTATAAAATGTACAATAAATGTGGAGTTGTTGACAGAATTAGAAAATATTAAAGCAAATGATCATTTAACATCTTGAAAGAACAATTCAGTTGTCACGTTTTGACGCATTCCTGACAGAACCCTCACATTTCCTGAGAAATTATGTTTATGGTCTCTAGATTCCTGAAAGGGTTTCTATGGCTAGGCAGATTTTAGGATAAGTCATTAGCAAGGTTTTATTACCTATGTTGCTAGTCTCCGATATTTGGCACCATTCCCCACTATCTGTGTCATTTTTTTTTTTTTTTCTCCAGTTTGGAGTAAAATTCCCAATCTTAATGTAAAAGAATTATCTATTTTTAATTTTTTTTTATTAGTTAAAGACCTATTTTGAAATAAATTGTTTACCCATACTTATGTCATGACAAACTTATAGTGCTACTGATTTAATTAATTAGAGCGGGATCTAGCTCAAACGGTAGCGAGTCTGCCTGTGAACCGGTCGGTTGTCTGATCAATCCTCAGTGGACCCATTTGCAGTTTGGACTATTTTCCGTTCCAACCAGTGATCCACAACTGGTTCATCAAAGGCGTGGATGTGCTGTGCTGTCTGTGGGAAGGGGCATATAAAAGACCCCTTGCTGCTTATCGGAAAGAGTAGCCTATACGGCAGCAGCGGGTTTCCTCTCAAATACATGTCAGAATGACCATATGATTGACGTCCAATAACGATGATAAAATATAAATCAGTGTGTTCTAGAGGCGTCGTTAAATAAAACAAACTTTACTTTAAGTAGTTACCTCCCTTGTTCTTGACTAATTTCTAACTAAAGATAAATGTTAAGAGTTAAACGAATAAAATAACTGCAGCAAGTAATTAAATTTTAAACTAATCATTTATTTGTAATTTCCAAGGTGAATATTCATTATTTTGTGGTGTTCATGAAGTGATGTTTTTTATACGACTTGACATATGATAAATAATGATATTACAATTCTTTGCTGATCTTGAACACTTTACAGTTTAGTTTTTCATAGTTTTAATTTGTTTATTATTTACATACCACTAACATATAGCAGTCGAGTCTTACCATTTGTCACTAAAGGTTTGTTTTGGGTGACAGCAATATCAAAACAAATAATAATTTATATTTGTGTCCAAAATAAAATACATGGCAACCCCTGAAGTTGTCTGCGGCAATTGACAATGCTGTGGAGATTGCTGCAGAGTTTTTCATTCTCCATGGCATTTTTTGCTGTAGATCATTCTAATTATTTTTTTAGCTAACTCAAGAGTTGGAAATGTGTGATTGCTAAAATTGCAGTCGAAAATGCTGTGGACACTATTTCTCCACAGCATTTATTTTGCGGTGAACATTTTCTTAATTTCAGGGGGCTAAATTGTAAAAAAAATTTAGTAATTTTTGTTTATTTATTGTTTGAAAATGAAAATGTAGTTTATATTTGGGCTACCACACTTTTGGCATAAGTGTCGAACAATGGATATTTTGTAATTTTAAACCATTTCAGTATTCGTACAGAACAGATATCAACATTGCTTCATAATTTTTTAAGATTTAGTTTTTTAATAACATTTTAAAACTTATTCTTTCAACTTTTATGGCAGACAGATTTCGTGGTCTCCTTAACAGTTGGGTTTTATCTGTGATGCTGTGAAGCTTTTCAAATATGCAAAGAGGGGTTTTTATGGCTTAAATTATAACCCTGAAATTGTGCCATGTTTACAGATTTTGTCGTGTTCAGGAAATGATGTTTCATACATGTTAGACTAAAGATAAACAATGATTATAACTCTTTTTCTGATCTTGAACACAGACATTTATTAAAAGTAACATGAATCCTCTCAAACCTAATTCATTTGTTTGGTATGATTTGATTTGGATGGTACACAATAGGTGACAGCTAAAAAAAACTTTTTTTTTTTTTCAATAAATGTGAAATCCTACTCATGGTTCTGGAATTGTCCACAACTCATTATTAATTTTATTAAAGTAACTTTTTTTTATTTTTTTATTATAAATTTATTTTTCATTCTTAATTTCCTGAATTTGTTTTTTACCAATTTTATTTATTATAGTGACTTTTTTTTAAATCATAATGATATGTATTCTGTTGATTATTATATATATTTCTAATTCTATTGTATATACTGAACAATATCAATCAACTCTTTGCACAATTTAATGTATTTTTTTTTTAACTTAATGACTGTATGACACCCAATAGCTGATGATTATTTTTGTGCTTGGGGGTGGGGGGTGGTGTTCATTAAACAAAATGTTTCTGATATTGTAACCTACAGCTGAAATGGGTTGTATCTTGGTGGTGGAACATTCAGCGAAGGTGTGAGGCTTTGTGGGTTATATCAGTCCTTTTCAGTGATTATTCGCATTTGCCTCATAATGGAAAATGGCAAATGTTTCTGCTCACATCTTTTGTCATTTTGTTTTAACTCACAAAATGTGAAAATTGTCGAAACAGCTCTCTTAATTTAACATTTTTTATCAGGAATGATTTTCAGGCGACCAATCAGTTGCTCTGCAGGTATTTCCAAATTTGTTCTGTGGTGCCGTGTTCAGGAAATGATGTTCATACATGTTAGACTAACGATTACCCATGATTATAACTTTCTGCTGATCTTGAACACAAAGCCATGTAGTATTTTACATGCCCTAGTATTAAAATGGTATAAATGATTCAGTTTTCATTACAAAGTTAAACTAGGTTTTTATTATGGGGTAAATTTTGAAACTTATTGTTGGACTATATTTAGTTCGGTGATACTAGCAGTGAGGCCATTAAAAATAGGAATCACAAGGTTAAATTCTATATAGCTGTTACTCTGGCATGATTGCAAAGCAGTGAAGTAGCAAGTGCTCCTATTGCCTGGGTGGGGTTGGGGTGGGTGGAGAGAATACTTTTGGCACCCCTGCCTTATTAAAGTCATTATACTCCAGAACAATTTTGTGCCCGGGGTTGATTGCTTTGTCTCACCACCCCCACTTGCTACGCCTCTATTGCAAAGCATCTGATGATGATACGTTTATGCCAACTTTTTTATGCTTCTATGTTTTCAATGTAATTGAATCATTTCCATTGATTATACAAAATAAATAACAAAGATAAATGCATATTGGGCAGGAAGTATTTATTTTGTGAAATTTGATACACTGAATGTATATTGATAGACCTCCATATATGCTGCCAGCTGACTATTAATGACATCCGGGTTTAAAGCACCTGCCTAATGTTAGACGTGGGATCATTCAAAGAGCTCTCGTGTTGTAAATTCTGTATTATTTTCTTGCCATTAGATAAAGAAGCATTTAAAAGCAAGTGCGGGATGTAGCTCAAACAGTAGAGTGTCAGCCTGTGAACCGGTCAGTAGTGGGATCGATCCTTCTCAGTGGACCCATTTGCAGTGGACCCATTTGCAGTGACTATTTTCTGTTCCAGCCAGTGGACCACAACTGGTTCATCAAAGGCTGTAGTATGTGCTGTCCTGTCTGGGACGGTGCATATAAAAGGCCCCTTACTGCTTATCGGAAAGAGTAGCCTATGTGGCGGCAGCGGGTTTCTTCTAAATACATGTCAGAATGACCATATGATTGACATCCAATAACCGATGATAAAATACAAAATGTGTTCTAGAGGCATCGTTAAATAAAACAAATTTCATTTAAAAGCATTTAATGTGTCTTACACATATGTTATTTAAGGGTTGTATCTTTCTTTGATTCAAGGTGACGCCAAAGAGGACTAATCGACCTGGTATCTCGACAACAAACCGACCACCTCGAGGCAGAGGTAGAAGCAGGGGACGAGGAGGGTTTTATGGTGGTTACACCCCCCGATCTAGAAGACCATTTGGGTAAGTTAAACATGAGAAATTGACTATACGTATGTGTCGGAGTGTGTGTGAGAGTTTGTGTAGGTATTAATTTTAGAAGAAAACATGCTATGAGATGAATAACGTTTGTTTCATACTTGGTCAAACAGGCTTATTTTACATGAAGCATTTACAGGACTATTTCAGTCTGCAACAAGTATATTGTGCAAGATATATATTGTTTGCCAAAGAATATAAACGTAAGAGAAATTGCGAAAGAATATAAACATGAGAGAAATATCCATAGTTAATCTATATATAAAATAGCAGTTTAAAAAAAATTACTTATAAATTGCATTGAAGTATCACAAATTTTACATTATCTTTTGCTTCACTTTACCAGTGGTTGATAATATCAAGGTTATTAAAGCGAGATTTATTTACTTTATCATTTTTATTAATGTGAGATTAATTTATCATTTTAAAACTTTTTCAGGGCTGACAGATGCTGCACGTATATATATATAATTTTGTCCATTTTTTTTGTATCGTAATGGTTTTGTAAATATTTATTTATTTGCTTTCTGTAGCAGGTACAGACGAGCTTATTATTCCCCTTACTGACCGACGTACAGACAGGAGGCGTCCTCTAGCAGCGGTAATGTACTGCACAATAAAAAAGAAATCAGAGGGAAAATGGAAAAGACAAAAAAAAAAGAAAAAAGAAAAAAAAAGAAGAGAAAAAAAAAAGATTTATAAAATGAAAAGAAAAAAAAAAGATTTTCCCCGATTTCACTTATTTATTTATTTTTCATTTTTTTATTATCGTAGCAGGTTGTAAGTACTGCTTTAGTCACTATTGTGTGTTTCAAGTAGCGAGCTGCGGCACCCCGTGAGTTTGAAGACATGTATGGAAGCTCCGATTGGTGGCCCGAATTAACAGTCGATGGACGATAACTCATATTTTTAACACTTATTGTATAAAGCATGTTAGCAAAATATATTGTGAAGTGTTCGTTAAATATATTGTAAACTGAAATGTGAGCCAAGTATACCAAGTTCATATACTGAATGATATATCCTATTATATTATGTAACTTGCCAGTATAGTGATCTTTTTACCTTTAATAATGTACAAAGCATGTCGGTGAAATATAAGTGGTTAAAATTTAACATGATTTCTGTGGGGTTTTGTGTAGTCTGTGACTGCAAATTTTTTAAAAGTGTTATCAAAGCTAAATATTTTAAGATAACTTGCCATTTAATAATAATAATATAAATAATAATTTAACATTTACTGTTGTCATTACTATAGTAATTTATAATTTGATACCCATCTCAAATTATTAGACACTGGCACGTAATTAAAAAAAAAAATTAACTTACAAAATTGGGCAAGTTTATACTCTATTTGCATCTTTTTTTATTTTTATTCCTAGTACTTTTGTTTGCGTCTATTAAAATATGAATTGAAGGTTTGTATCATAAAGGGGTTGTATTTAATTTAAAATGATATCTAAATATTGTTTGTCAACATAATTGTATGTTTAAACAAGTTTCATGTTGAGATTGTCTATCTTAGTTGTGATGTATTATCTAAGTTTACCGAATGATTGTGGAATATACCACAGAAACAATCTACACAACCCAAGACTATTTCATTATTATATTTTTAAGTTTATACACTTTTTAGGGTTATGTAATTGTCTTGACTATTCCAAATAAGAAAATATGTGTAAATCCTATGTTTATGTCCGATTACTTATTTTACTTAATCCTCTTTGAGCTAAGAAGCGCATACGGCTGTAACCAGAGATCACCATTGCTGTCTTGTCTTTTGTCAGCCTTTCCAGCAACCCACAGCTCTGACTGCCCTCTCGGATTTCCCTTTCAACTGCCCTCTCGGATATCCTTTTCGACTGCCCTCTCGGAATTCCTTTTTGACTGCCCTCTCGGATTTCCATTTCGACTGCCCTCTTCCATGATTCTTTGGGTCTTCCCCGTTTCCTTTTTCCAGGAGGCATCCGATTAGTTTCATTTTATTTGTGGGTTCTGTAATGGGATTCTTAATTTTTAAAAATTCTTCTGTAGTAATTGTTTGTGCAATACTGAATCAAAACCATTTGTCTAGCATCTTAGTTGTATTTTAATTGTGAAAAGTGTTTGTGGTTTCATTTGTATATCAGTAGTATCATTGATCGTCTTTTTTCTTGCAGGCTTTTAAAAAGTTTTCACGGACTGTGGAGCGCTATTCAGAATAGACAGGGATAACGTATGCAAGCAGTAATTGGCAAAGCTAATGTGTGGATATCTCTAAACACTGGGGAAAGATTTTTAAAATTAAATTTCAAGGATGAGAATTCTCTGGATTTGCGGAATTCCGACTTGAATGGTTACTTAGCTTTCGCGAAATCTAATCTATGCTGAACGTAAAGCTGGTTTTTCAAAGCGCCACCTATACCGTATTTACTGAATACTCAGAACTATCAGTGAAAACTGAAGAGTAATGAGGCACCATCTATATTGAATTATTTTTGTTGGGAATCTGGATTTTCGCTCACGTGATATATGAACACATCTTTACGCTTTCGTTTTCAGATTTTTTTTTTTACCATTGCCAATCTCATCCTTGAAACTTAAGTGGGTGCAGTGGGTTAGGAACATCCCCTGCAAAAACGTCTGCCCCCCCCCCCCCACCACCACCCTCCTGGTATGAATGGCTCCACAGTCTGAATAATGTAAATGTTTGTATTTCATTCAGATAGTTAAAATCAAAAGAAAATCTTGAGAAATAAAATAATAAAACATCATTCGTGTTTGGGTTTTATTGTTATATTTATTAGTATTAGTGGGGGAGTGGGATCTAGTTCAAACGGTAGCGTGTCTACCTGTTAACTGGTCGGTTGTCGGATCGATTCTTTTCAGTGGACCCATTTGCAGTTTGGGCTATTTTCCTTTCCACCAGTGGTCAAAAACTGGTTTATCAAAGGTCGTGTTATGTCTGTGGGACGGTGCATATAAAAGATCCCTTGCTGTTTATCGGAAGGAGTAGCCTATGTGGCAGCAGCAGGATTCCTCTAAAGACGTGTCAGAATGACCATATGTATGACGTCCAATAGCCGATGATATAAATTGATGTGCTCGAGAAGCGTCAAATAAAACACAACGAGTATTATTGGAGTTTTTTTTTTTACTCTTGAACTTTTTTAACAAACTGTTGACCCACCCATTCTGGTGTTTAAGTTTGGCACGGTGATTTTTGTAAATAATGTTATTTTAAGCAAACTAACATCAGAAACCAGCTGTGTCAATTTCATTCACAAAATACATCATGGATGCTGGATCACACTGTCAAAATAACCAAATGTTTGACGAACGATAGCTGATGATTAATAAATCGCTGTTTATACAAATGTGGGTAGGTGAATTGGGCTTCATCTGTATTACTATACCGGGTATAGTTTACTGTAAATTAACTGGAACTTGCTTAGGAATTGTATTGTCCATGTTGAGAACAAACTAAACACACTGAATAACATTTCGCATCTGTGCGTGGTGAAAATGCACAAAAAAAATGTTTATTTGGAACAAGCTTATGTGATTGCAATGAATTCTCGTGAAGACAAACGTGAAAATGTTTTCAGCTTTATCTTCACCTTTGCAAACATGCAGTATATTAAAAGTGGTGCCAAATTATTGGCCGTCTTTAGAAATGGGCATCTTTATCCAATTATGGCATGCATTTTTTGTTATAACCTATAATAAATTTTTGGAAAGTTCTTGAAATTCCAAGTCATTTGATGAGTATTAATGAAACAAAACATTTTATATGGCCTTGACAAAAAAAAATCTAGTATTAAAATATTTAAAGTGCTACTGGCATTTGCTTGTGGGAATTTCCTTGTTAGCTAGCTGAAAGAGTGCTGGATTCTCAAACTGAGTCGTGCATGGACGAAAATCCCGGGCATACGGTCCCTCCCTTTTTGGACGGGGGGAGGGGGGTACGCCTATATAATTACACCTACTCTCCCCACACTTTTTTCTTAGAAAAACTGAAAGTTTCAGTGAAATTAAAATGCTTAAATAATCTTATCAGTATTTCTCTTTGTTATCAATGTAACACTAAACCATGTATTAGCGCAAATATACCGAAATGCACGAGGTCTATAATGGGGGGAGGTTAGGGTGGCCTTCCCCCATACTTTTTTGACACGGGTATGTTCCGTCCCCCCCCCCCCCCACTTTCTGGAACAGATTTTCGCCTTTGAAGTCATGGTAAAAAACATGATTATTTTTGTTAATTCCGATACATTTTAACTAGTGAGACAATAGGACGTGGATTAATTGTTTGTTCAAAAGTTTAAAGAAGCTTTAACTTTACAGTCCACAACAGGCCGTGGTATGTGCTGTCCTGTCTATGGGACGGTGCATATAAAGGACCCTTTGCTGCTTATTGGAAAGAGTAGCCAATGTGGCGGCAGTGGGTTTCCTCTAAATACATATGTCACAATGACCATATGATTGACGTCCAA
>JAULBS010020323.1:0-10756 GCA_032355785.1 Symmetromphalus regularis
ATCCCCTAAAACCATTAATGTTACTAAGTCCTGTTTCCCCACACTTTTAAAAGTGTCATCTTTGGGGCCACATTGACTGGCGAAAATAATAAACAACATGATTCACTGGTGATGTCATGTGTCTTTCCACTCACCAAAATGTTAGGCAAAAATAATTTAATTAAGATTTTTTTTTTCTTCTTTAAATTAGTATTTAACTAAATATCCCAAGTGTTTTAAATGTTCCTTATTCATCTCTGTAGTTGATTATTCTAGCAAAAATATCAAAGATTAATTGGTCGCCTACTACACGGAATCGGCAAAAGGGAAATAACTTGTAACTATTTATAAAAAGAGGGGATTCCGTTGCTTGGTTTTTTTTACTCGGTGTAACACCAGAGGTGAACAGTACAACAACTTCAACGTCAGACGAGAAAACAACTTTATTTTTTTTTTTTTGACTTAGCTAAGTTTTTACTTAAGTCCTTTGATAAATACCAACTTAAGTTTTCGATTTAACTAAGTCAGTTTTAGAAACTTAAGTCAAAACTTAAGTCAAAACTTAAGTTGTTTGATAAATATCGCCCCTGGTCAACAGGATGTCCAGTTTATTCATTCTTCAAGTACATATTGCTCCCATCATAACTTCACACCACTTCTGGTTTACATCAACAGTGCTCACTCACTCCTTTGCCCTTCATATTAATCTTTTTTCATAGCTATCATTGTATCTTTTTCATCAAGTCTTTAATCAAATTACCTTTGTATACTCAAGATGTTTTTATACATTTTTGTTGTAATTAAAATTCATTTGTTGTTCTTGTTACACCTGGGCCTTTGATCTTCCAGTGTTTACCAACGTTCCCATTTTGTGGCAATTTAGCTTTGATGTATGTCTGACACACCGACTGTTTTGACCATTATCAGAGGAGGTGCTGGACTCCACCACTAGGTCCTGCGTATAGCAGTGAAGTTAGCACACATATGATGATGACCAAGGAGTGACTGTTATTACAAAGATATTTCAAACATGACATCTGTTCGCTGATAAACACAGCAAAACACTTGACTGTAGTGGTGTCAATAGAGGAGACAGGAAAACCGTGCCTGTAAGAATTATAAGTTACTTCTTGAAATTGTTGGACAAAGGACAAAGATGTGTTGAGTATTTTGCTTTTGTTTACTTTTTATATATATAGTATAAACTTGGTGTATAAATCTTGCATGTGCAGTTAAGTTCTTATGGTACTGAATTTGACAAGTTGATAATAACCATGTTCATTATTTTTAATGGCATGAACAGTGATATATTTTCAGCATGACTGTTCCAGGCTGATTAATGGGTATCTTATATTCTGGCCATTATTTTATAACTTCTGAATATTTTTCTAGCTGTAGAAACATTTCATACCAATTTATTTCGCCCCCAAGGAGTTCCGATATTGAAATCTGAACTGTCTAAATGTGGAAAAAAAATCGATCGACTCGACATGGAATTCCCTATACCATGGTTCAGTTAAAATATCTCGCGTGATATGAAAACAAGATCTAGTATAAAAAATAAATGTAAGTTTCATTCGTAATCAATATATGACCACAAACAATCTTAAATTCCTTGGGACTATGCCTTTAATACATGAAAATAGGGGAATCCTGATGAAACAACTTGTTCCGACTTTCTGTACTATAGTAGCTACACTGTATATCACGGTTTAATTTACTTTATATTGATATAACAACATTGGACATGAGTGCTTTATTGTCCAACATATATTAAAGTAGGGGAATCGTAATTATACAACACAGCATGTCCTGGTGGTTAGAGTTTATATTGTCACAGCTATACTGTTTCCTCTAGCAGCTCTTTGTGTGATATGAGCAACAAACACAGCAATGACGTAATGACGAATGCTTTAGATTGCACATGATATTGACAGTAGCTCTATAACCTCATTTTAAAACTTCTCATTTAACACGCACAGATTCAGTATATATTACCTGGAGTTTTGATGGTAAGAATATTAACATTTTTTTTCATCCTGTATATATTATTGGCAATTTTGTAAAACTATTTTAAATATAAATAATTATTATGGAAAAATATTTTATTATATCCAATCTTTTATTCTGGTCTTTGTATTTCTAGCAGTTTGGGCTATTTTCCATTCCAACCAGTGGTCCACAACTGGTTTATCAAAGGTGTGGTATGTGCTGCCCCGTCTGGGAAGATGCATATAAAAGACCCCTTGCTGCTTATCGGAAAGAATAGCCAATATGGCGGCAGCGGGTTTCCTCTAAATACATATGTCAGAATGACCATTTGATTGACGTCCAATAGCCGCTGATATGATAACAATCATTAGAGGCATCGTTAAATAAAACTAACTTTTTTTTCTTTTTTTTTCTACACTTGATATACATTTAAGACTTGATAAATGAATCCATTTAAGTTTATAGTACGACTATTCAGTATGAGAACTTTCAAATATGTGGTAGCTTTTAAAAATATGTTCAAGTCATGTATTATTATTTCGAATGGTTGTTTAATGAATTCAGCACAAAATATAAATATTGGCTATTGGGGATCATCGTGTATTATAAATAAACTCTTCAAAATTTGGAATTTGGTATGTGATGTCCTGTCTGTGTGTGCATGTTACAGACACCTTGCTGCTAATTGGAAAGATTAGCTATGTTTCTGTTAACAGGTTTCCTCTGAAGACCATGAGGCACAAACATCTTATCTTTGACATCTAATAACCACTGAATTAACAATTTGCTGGGGTGTTCTTAAATAAACAACCCTTTTCTTTAATTCAGTACCAAAATAATGGGGTTTTTGAATTACAACAGATTAAAATAATAACATTTTTAAGTGGACATAATTTAAACATGACAGTTCATGGATATGTTGGAATAGGATTTAGATCAGTGGTTGAGTGTCTTACTTACCATAGTAGATTATATGATCATTCACTAAATAAAAAAAAATAAAATCTGCTCTCTGCCCACCATTTAGTATTTATCAGTCTAGTAAAGTGAATATAAAAGAGCATTTGTTTTGCCATTAAACACATTCCTATCCTTTCCTCTATCATAATTTCTTACATAAATATCTATCTACCCCTACATCCATCTACACCCTTCATCTAACCCCTTCGTATCCAGCAGAATCTTTTTTATAATCCCTAAAGGATATTGACTAGAGTATTAACACAAGTTTTCACACCAGCTCAGACCACAATATAATTAACATAACAAGACATGGAACACTTAGAAATGTCCTTGAAAAGGATGTGATGGAATGGGATTAAAGTAATCCACCTGAAGAGGTGTTATTGATATAGCTGCACAGACATCTCTGTGAATCCATCACCTGGCTGTGTCATTCAGTACAGTGATGGGCAGTGTTCTATACTGATGACATTACCCTATGCTAGAGTTGGTGACAGATGCATTGGGTTGAGCAGCGGTTTCAGATATACACCATAGATATAGAACTGTAAGTGTTTTCAAAGAAATAGTCATTTTATGTTTATGGACAGGCCATTTACAACATTCGACAGGAAATATTTAAAGATTGAAGTAATGTGTTGTGGTTAAAATAACTTACCAGACACAATTTGTAAATGATACAACTACAAGTCTGAATTATTTCCTTTTTTAAAAAGGTATTTTCAGTTAAAGAGTTCTGGATGGGACCTTTGTGTAAAATAACCCATTTTGTTTAACCTACATTGATGTTTTTGGTAAAACAATTGGTTTATAATGGTTCAAAAACTCTAAACTGGCATTCTTCCTAAACCAGCTCAATGTATTAGTCCGACATTTGTTTACGATACCATATCAAACTTATACAGTAAATTTACTGGTTACACTAGTTATTAGCTAACTGTTGTAATTTGTTTGTGTATATATTATTCGAATGTAAAATCATTTTAACAAGTTTTTAAAGTTACAATTAGGTATGATATAACAGTTTTAAGGTGCAGCCATGCTAGTGATATGGATTACACCATCTTACTGACTGACCTCCATTTTGTAGTCATTCTGGCAAGTATCTAAATGTTTATCACCCATTTGTTCATTGTCAAAGTTTGTTAACCATTGATCCTGTTGAGATAGGCAGTAAATGTTTGAAATTATGTTGGCTTCACATAATTTCAGACAAATCAACAAAACAAATCTTTATTGATGGGCCATTGTCTTTTCAATTGTAGATTGACATTAAATCTAAAAAATCTAGAGTTTGCAATACTAAAGCATAAACAGCTGTTTTAAATAACTATTTTTTCAGGACTCCCTTGTATTTTTATTTCGGCCATTTGTATTTATTTGAAGTTTTCCATGAATGTTTATTTTTATATGTGTATCTAAACATTCTCTGAACTTCAGAGAGAAATTCTATGATTTAATAATTTTCTAATAATTTTCTTAATATAAATGCTCAATATAAATGTGTGTAAATGAGTAATTAACTGTATTATAATGATCATCTGTGAATTTCTCACCATTGTGGAGTAATTACTATAAACAGGTGTCCATTTAATACAGATCATTTTTAAATTACTTTATGTGATGCTTGGAACAATGATCATTAATGATTTCTTGAGCCAGGTTTAATACATGTGTCAGTTTGTTCAGCTTTGATTGTTATTTTTTTTCTGTACATTTTTATCCATAAGGCATTAATTTGGTTATAAATATTAATGACTATCAGAACTATTTGACAGTCTTAGCACACACTGCCGGAAATTAAAGTCTGTCACTTCCTGAGTTTGAGGTTCTGACTCTGTCAGTGTAAACAGCCAGACACCCCGACACACAAATTGTTCATGATTACTTCTCTTGCCAATTGTCTTGATCACAGATAACTTCCTGCCATTTAGTTAGGTATGTTGTCAGTTATCTCATCATTTCAGCAATAATATTGTCCATAATATCATTTATATTATAATTTTTTGTCTTTTTTTACATTCATAAGACAATCTTTTATCACATTTTTGTCATATCAATTTCATATGTTTTGTCTGTGAGTGTTTTTTTCCCTGCTAAAATGACATTTCAGCCGCTTGATCAATAATATTAATTAATGATTGGAATTTTTTATCTTTTTTTTTTTCGAGGGGATTGTTACTGGTGCATCCCTCCCATAATTTCAGCAAGTTAGAACACCGATTATACATCAGTAATAGCATGTTTTTTTTGGGTACAAAATTAGCATTTACCCCCTTAATTGGCCAGTTTGATTTTACATATAGTTGCACTGAGATTCTTATCCATAATTTGTGTAATGGATATTAAACAAGCTTCTTTTTATTAAGTTATGTCCTGAGAAATTATTTTCATTTGTCAAATGCTTTACAGTTTAGTGAGTGCAAAAATTAAAATTAGTTCACAAGGGAAATTAAAGCACATTAGACTGAGTTGGTGATAATTTATAGAAATAATTTCCATTATGTTTAACCACAGGGGTAATAAAATATAATTTAATTTAGTTTATTTCATTAAATTGTATTTTGTAAACCACAAAATAATTCTTATGATAGGTTTCTATTTATTTGCATCAAATATAGTTTTTTCAGAGATGAATAATATCAGATTTAATTGATGTATTATCTTTTTGAAGAATTGAAAAAATAAAAGATCAAATATTAATTAAACCAGTCCTATCACCAGTACATCCTTAAAAATTGCATGTAAATGAAATAAGATGTCAACCAGAATTATTATTTTTTAATTCTGTTCTTTGTAGATGCTTATCTTAAAGAGCCGTATTGTGATAAGGGAGGCTACTCTAGTAAGCTTCAGTGTCTGAATCATTAAAATATTATTTTGCTTAATAACAATAATTTTGTACATATTCATATATTGTTAATAATTTAAGCAACATTTTGTTAATTTGTTGAAATGATAAAAAGAAAATTAAAATTTCTAATTTATATTTTTCAAGATATTTAAAAAAAAATTTTTAACGTTGCTAACATTAAAAAATCTCCTTTTTCTTTAATAATTCAAGATCACTAAATAAATAACTTTTATTATTTAAATGACACCATGATAAACATGTCCCTTTGTTTATTATTATTATATTTTAAACTGATATTTTTATATTAAATACTGTTTTGTATTTGTCAAAAGATACCAGCAATTTTAAATACATAATCATAAATTCATATGTATTATTTTAATAATTAAAGATGGCTAAATAAATAACTGGAGTAATATTTGGATGTCATCGGAAGGACATGCGTGTCTTCATTGATTTTCTTTGGAATTTGTTGATGACTCACCCTCCAGAGTCCTCCAGTAATGGACTAATGTCCACTTCTTGATGGAAATTCACATGCACAGCTCTGAACTGCCAGTGCAACACTGTGTAGTCAACAAGCTTCAAATACACCATTCAGTGGAGAAACATTTGGGTCCAGTTGTTGGCTCAGGGGTTAGAATACTTAGCCATGAGAGTATTTTTTTTTTTAAAACATGTTTCATTTGGGATCATAAATAAGTGTGTTAATTGAGTATTAGTTAAGCACTGGTGAAACACAATAGATATCACTTATTTTATCCGTTTTTCTATCTTAAGACAAGGTTAAAGTTATATTAACTTTTGATTAAGGTTTCTTTAATATAAAAAGGTCCTGAAATAAAGTTACTACCTATATGTACCATATCTAGTTTAAACAGAATTACTTATTTATAATTATAAAAGATTGTTCAGTGTTAATTAAAATGTACCTTTGATACATTCAGCAGGAAACTGCTAATAGTATATATATATTGAATATGTCACTTTTGATTCTAATTTCAAATGAGATTGCTTAATAAAAATCTGTTATTTGTTATAGTTTCATTTTTGTGCAAGATTATACACATAGGTAAATATATTGTTAACACATATTAAGAAAAACTAATTAAATTAACAAAATTGTTCATGTATATATGTTCAAAACTAAAGATGTAGTCAGTCTGGATTTTCAAATTTCTTCTACACATAGGTACAACCTGCATAACATTTTGTAAACATGTCTATTCTTTTTTGTGGCTTATGGACATGTTCGACTTTAATCCAGACTTTTAAAAAGGTGGTTTAAAAGTGAATGTCTTGTAAGAGTTTTCACAACAGAAGGATAGATATCTATTGAAATATCCCCACATAACCTGCATTCTGGAGTGCAGAAAAAAGAGTAGTGTTAAGTTTGTTCTGTTTGATATTCATTTATATAACACAGCTTAAATCATGGCTTCTTTTGTTTTTTTAGTACACAAGAATAATGTGGGTTGTCACTAAGAGAAAAATAACAAGTACATTATTTTATATGGGAATATGTTTAATGGGACTTCTGTGTGTGTGTGGTTGTGAAAATAAGTGAGGTTATTTTATCTGTTCACTCTGACATCATATTTGGATTCGTATTATAGTTATTTATTAGGTTTTGGCTATCTTTACTTTGCCATATAAATTGGTGACTCAGTTTCTGTGTTTTTAATTTCATTGTGATAGTGTGAAGTTTAGTTTGTTGGTGTAGTGTATCAGGAAGCATATTGCTGTTTCAAGCTTCTTGATTGTCAGTTATTGTACACAGGGGAATGGGTTTATGCATGCAGCAATTCTTCATGCTGTTGTCTTCATTACCACAGTGGGATGTCATGATTAGCCCTCGGGATATTAACCTGCTTGACTTGGTTTACTGACAGGATCATATTCATGACAAGAACATAGTTCCTAATACAAGCATATACATTGTCAGTAAGGCAAAAAAAAAAAAAAACCCCATAATACCATACACATACTCATGCATGCATGCACACACAAATGTGTCCATGCGCAAACACACACATACACACTGTCTCTCTTTACCCTGTCTATTTCTCATTCCAGCTAGTTGTCCTGCATGTGGGAAAGCACATATAAAAGATCCCTTGCTGTTGATCTGAAAGAACAGCCTATGTGGCAGTAGTGGGTTTCTTCTAAAGATCATGGGTAGCAAGCATTGGATATTTAACACCTAATAGCCGATGAATAAACGGTATCCTGGGTGTCATTAAACAATCCTTTCTTTATTATAACCCTTTGATATCTGTTTTCAAATGACAACTATAAGTAAATAGGATAACTGAGCCACATAAGTTGCTAAAATATTGTGTGCTGTGGACTAACATGAAAAGATTAATACAAGCACTTGCATACAAGATTTCAAGGAATAATAACATATTAATATAAATTATATTTCAACAAAAATATTTCCGCAGGCTTTCTAGAAATATATCTCGGCATAAGAGCACAAGGACAATTGTTATGCAAACAATATCTTTACAGAATACAACTGATATTTACAAAATTTTAAAACAAATTCTGTCTTCCAAAATAGTCCAAGAAATATTTACAAATTATCTTCAAAACTGTAGATATTGTCTAAAAAATAATAGAAAAGCACTAAATTAATATTATATTTCTGCTGAAACATTGAGTTGTTCTCTCAAATTATATACACATGATTGCTAATTTAATGTAATACCCAAAAGAAGCATATCTTTAAAAGCAATTCAGTTAAATTATCATCAAATTGAAGAAATAATGAATGTCAGAATGTGAAAATGTATCACATATGTTGGCTGAGAAATCACTTGTTTCCTTACAGTCTGTTCAGCAATGTACTGTCTAATTATTAGATAAATACATTCTCTCTAAAAATTAACTATATAATGTTCTACATGATCTGAACCTTACAATTTAGAACTAAGCTTTGTAATTAACCACTTTGTACTTTTCTTTTGAAGCTTGATTTCAAGGTTTCATTATTGTCATTAAGGGTGATTAGTCTGGATTTTATGGTCTATTTCTCAGTACAGATCCATATGTTTGATAAAATCCATCCATTTTACTAGATTGCCTTGTCCTAATTGTTTGATACTGTTTGTAATGAAGTGGATCATTTTATGATACTGATCTTTGAACCTACAAGATTCAGCCTCTTGTCTACTACATGCTACTTGAAGCAGCATCTTATCACTGTTTAAAGATAAGATTTTTTAAGAATGGTAAAGTCTAAAAGCGGCATATGCACATCCTTGTGTTTTATGAAATTAGTGTCTGTGTTTTGGGTCAGGGATTTATTGTATGTAATATTAACCAGATTTGCCATCCAGAATCTGTTCTACTTTAAGATCTTGGTAGAGGTCTTGGTAGTATCAATTTAGAAGTTAGAATTGTTTCAAACAATAATATGTTATTGCTACTGTGTATGTAGTCCTACACTATTTTATTTAAAAAAAAAAATTAAATATGTTTTAATTTTTATTTCTCCATTTACACACAAATACAATTGTAATCTTAGATACATATACAATTCATAGATACATATATAATAATTCCTACTTACACATATTTACAAATACTTATACGTGTACTTATAAAGATGTCACTCATGAATACACACGCAGAGAATTCTGGAGATTAATTAAATATAAAAAAAAAAGAAACTGGAAAGAGAGATTGAAAGAGAGATAGTGAGAGAGAGAGCGAATTTATATGCAAAAATGGAGAATGATCCATAAATTGCCAAAATGTAAAATATTTGTTAGGTTTTATCTTAGAATCAAGTTTGCATTCTGGACTTCATCTATATGCAGTCTCTATGGAGTTAAGTCCAAACTTTAACTTTAAGATTATACATTAGGTCTAGACTTAAAAAGTTTGAAAAGCATGGACCCTCAAAAAGTTAATGATGAAGTCAGTAAAAAAAAAAAAATGTAAAAATGTATGAATATTATATACATATGTATTTGTTCAAGCCCGACTTTAAAAAAAAATGTAATACTACCAGAATCTTATAACTTACTGTCAAGGCAGTCAATAAGAAACCCATTTTTTATATAGATTTTTTCCCTTTTTTTACAGTATGCAAACTGATTAATTAAATCAGGATGTGGTGCTAATAAACAATATAAATTACATGTATTGTCTGGATAAGAAAATTATATTTGTGATATCAGCAGAAATAAAAATAAATTAAGAAAAATGTAATTAAAAATGATATGAAATCTAATTAGATTCCCATGGTTTTCATTTCTGGAAATATTATGGGATTTAAATTCTAGGTTTTCTGTTGAAAAATCAAGCCCTTTTGTTAAATTGAATCTCTTTTTAAACTTCTAAATCCTCTCTTCAGTGTAACAGTTATTTTATATATACAGGTAGATTTATGATCACAATCTGTCTCCATGGAAACCTTTGTTAGGCAGTTAAGATACCTTTTGTAACCCAGTAGCTAGGGTGCTTAAAGCCAAGGGCAATAACAATTCCTAATTACAAATAATAAATTACCCAATTGACAACAAACCATGAAATGTGTTACATGGCAACCCTGTTTTATACTAGATATTTGGGATATCACCATGGCTTTATGTGAACAATTTTGCCCAAACAATGCAGTAAAATCAATGTTCAATAGAATCGCGTGGTTTTCAATGTGACTGCTGTATTGACTGTTTCTTAGAAAGTATGAAAGTTGTATTGGCACCATCTGCTGCAATAAGATAAGCCTCGTTTTGTATGTGCAGATGTAAACACTGCAATAACCACTACACATTATTATTAACCTTTCAGAAAGATGAAGGTTAACAGATATTTTTCATGGATGTTTCCTTCTTTCAAACATACTGGTAAAAGTAAAGTTTGTTTTATTTAACAACTACTCTAGAACACATTGATTTTTATCTTATCATCGGTTATTGGACGTCATACATATGGTCATTCCGACATATGTCTTTA
>JAULBS010020334.1:0-10756 GCA_032355785.1 Symmetromphalus regularis
TTATTCAGCGGCAGATTCTACTGTTCAGAAACGGGAGCAGCCCCCCCCCCCCCCCCCCCATATGAGCATCCCCCAATATGAATTTCATTCCAACGCCCCTGCAAAATATGCTGAAACCGAGAATGGCTGCTGAAATTGGTAGTATTCCGAATGCTAACTCCGGTTGGTAATAATTATATTAATAGTCAACTGTTTTAATAAAAACTGAATGGTAGTTGAACATTATTTTTTTTAAAACTTCTATAACAATTTTCTTATTTTAAAAAGAGAAATAAAAAAGTAGACCATCAGTCATAATTTTTTATCAAATGAACAGATTTATTGTTAAAGTACATTATTCTATCATTTAGAAGGCATTAATCTAGATTTTGGAGTTGTATCCAATAATTTATTTTGATATGGCTCCGAACTTGTTTGTTCTTAATCTAGAATACAGTTAAAATACATTTTAATCAAAATGTATAGCTAATTAAAACAATTAGCTTGACTGCTAATTCTAATGTGTTCTTACATCGCATACATATGCTTATACTATGAATGATTTACATGTTCATGCTCTCACTATTGAACCTGTTTTCACTTATCTATTTAGATCTTGTATCCTGCGAGTGGTGCAAGATGATGACAAGTTAAACCATTTACACTGGTTTCAAGTTTCAGTCTGTGTCTGTAGATGTGAGGAGTCATGAGTTATATGAAGTATGTAATAAGTTAATAAGCATATACAGCTGTACAGCCGTGCATTCTATGGGTATGAATATGTTGTGACGTTGTCGAATGATCTAAACATGATGCCATGGATATATGCTGTGATAAAATGCAATCTAATTCCGAATAAAAATATTTTCTGGTACATATGTCAACATTTGAAAATTCGCATGGGGGAGATTGGGCGAAATCAGTTTTCATGCCATTCGCGCGCGCTTTCAACAACACGTAACAAAAGTTTATCAGTACCAAAATTTTATTGCATGAAAAAAGTTAAGTTATCAGCTGTATTGTTGACGCTTGCGGTGATGAAAGTGATCTGCTGGTAATGGCGTCGTTTAAATTTATCACCTAAGACCCGGATGTAGATATGTTCGCGCGTTCACGGCAATAGTCCCCGCGTGTATGACCTGTAATATACCCTGCAATGAGTGCCACCTGTAGGCGATTTACCGATTTTTACTCTGGCGGAATACAGCGGTAGATATTTTTTAAAAGCTGGAGATTGGGTTTAAATTGAATACAGATCGGGAGGTCGGGAGAGGTACTTAAAATCGGAGGGCTCCCGCCCAAATCGGGAGACTTGACAGAATGCTGGTCCTTGGGCGTTATTTTGGTTTGTGCACTTGAAACCGAAAACTGTATATGATTTGAATTCTAACTGATCACACCAAGGTGATAATTTAATTGTAGGGTAGACCTGGAAGCATTTATTTATTTAACGACACCACCCACCCCCACCCCCAGCACAAAAGTAAACATCGGCTATTGGAGGTGCAATTTAGAAGTTCCCTTTTGTGTTGCTCAGAAGTTCCCATGTTTCGTCGCGTTTACCCCTGGCAATTTTTCGAAAGTAACTGTAACCCACCCAGTTTTTATCAGTAATTTGAGTTTACACTTCTACCATAAAGAAACCGACAAAGGGGGGAATTTAAAACAAGTTTAAAAAATCAATAATAATAACACATAACAATGTTATTTCACCTATTTATGAACAACTAATTAGAACAGATACCTGTATACCAGATAACAGTCAGTCAGTGAGCAAATGTAGGCAACATTTACCCCAGATTGGGCACCAATGGTGTAGCTGGACAAAATTCTTAATTTCTAATGGGATTGTAAACACCTTATAAACTAAACTGTATATCAAACCGACAAAAAGGGAGTCAAAATGACTTTATGTAGGAAAGTCTTGAGCTACATGTATGCCTGAAGTAGTTCGCCTTGTTAAGCTTTATCTTGCATAATTTAGCTTCCTACCCTAAGTGGTTAAGTACTGGAGTTTTTAATTACCTTTCTCCGTCGTCCACTTGTTTTAATTAGTTCCTCAACTTCAGTCTTCGATTTTACTAGTCAGCACAAAAGCTGACATATTAATCTAAATACCAGGTTACACACTGGAATCTCGAACTAAATAGCGGAACATTCCATATGCCTTGATTATATACAATTATCTTTGAGACGTATTATCACTTTTCTAACATAACGCCTTTTAAAACGACTACCCATTTAATTATATAGATTGCAATGTCTGTATGTAATTTTCATAAACTGAACCACTGTAATAATACCGTGATTTATTGTGTGTGTAACTGGCGTCATCAGTTTTACCACAGTTCAGTAATACATCATCTTATTAATGATGTGTGTGTGTGTGTAACTGGCGTCATCAGTTTTACCACAGTTCAGTAATACATCATGTTATTAATGATGTGTGTGTAACTGGCGTCATCAGTTTTACCACAGTTCAGTAATACATCATGTTATTAATAATGTGTGTGTAACTGGCGTCATCAGTTTTACCACAGTTCAGTAATACATCATGTTATTAATGATTTGTGTGTTATTGGCGTCATCAGATTTACAACAGTTCAGTAATACATCATGTTATTAATGCTACGTATATTAATGTCTATTTATGATCGATGCATGTCTACCAGTGGCGGATCTAAGTTGGGGCCCCAGTGACCCGCACCCCCCCCCCTCCTAAATTATGCGATTTAAATAACATTAAAAACATTTATTGTTATTTTTTTAACATTAAAGAATCCGAGTAACCCAGTACCAAGACCATCCCCGTCTCTCAATTTAATTTTTTTTTGTTTACCCTTTTAACGAGTGGAAGGACGTGAAAAATATATATTTTTTATAAACAAATATATATTTTTAAACTATCGTGTGACCCCCAATAGCCAATGTTTGCTTTTGTGTTGGGGCATCGTTAAATAAATTAATAACAATTTTTTCTCCTTTTCTATTCACTTATCACTTTTGCCTCCCCTTTCAGCAATCCACACTTGGATCCCCCTTTCAGAAATCCTGCATCCGCGCCTGAAACAGACGTCATATTATTGGCCCCGACTCTAAATGGATTTTCAGGATCCGCCACTTTCTACTGTTAGTGTGAGCTTCAGTGGTAGGACATCAACATCTCAGGTTGAAGACCGTGGTTCAAAACGCATCGAAGGCTGGCTCTCAATTGACTAACGTGTTAGAATTTCCAGATGTTAATAAATGTTAGCCGATGTTAATAAATCAGAGCGCTCTAATCCTTTGTCGTTAAACAAAAGAAAACGTATACTGTAAGTGTGCCTATATGATAAGACTTTCAGAAACTGAACGTGTAATCACATCATGATTTATACCCAGTATGTAGCTAGTGTCATCACTGTGTTAACAGGAACTCGGTAATATGTGACACAACCACGTCTCTCTCGGCGTTTCCTCGGCTACTTTACACACATACACAATTGACATAGTATATTATGATGTATATTGGGTTGTGTACGCTACATTTTTACTAAGACAAGTAAAATCTAATTTATTGTATCTGTATGACAGGTGGCAGAACTGCTTCGCCAGTGATTCGATAACAGATCATGTCTCTTGGCTTCATTACACAGAGACGTGTAATGTTGGCAAGTTCGACAGAGATTCAACAGTATAAGATGCTATCACTGCATGCCACGTCGACATGTCTTCTTCAGGAACAGATCTAGTATCTTAAATCTTCTCCTGACTTTCTCGTTTCAATTTCATACCCAACCTGGTGACAGAGAAAGTTATCCACCAATATTCATGCACTATTACTTAAGAAACATGAATTTTCTCTCAGTACATGCATTTATACAATGATCGAATGTTAAAACCTGCAGTGTGTCAACGAACCTTCAAAGAAAAAGGTTAAACATAAAGAGGCTCTTATCGCTGCAACATCGCTGTTGAATATTGTGAAAGTTCTCTATGGAATGTGAAGTCTTTCATTCGTCGCAGATTAAAATCGACTGCTGGTTTGTTGACGTTACAAAAGAGAATCGTTGTGAAACACGTCACCGTTTACGGCACGACAACTATTGGGAATTTGAGTGAGTATAAAGGTTGACGCGATAACACAACATACCTGAACAACACCTATATGCAATTACCTGCAGTGGCGGATCCACGGGTAACGCTGGGTACGTGTCACTCGATAATATCCCATTTCGTGTAGATGCAATATATTAAAGCTTGCATTGGTAACATGGAACCAAAACGAATATCGTGATCAAAATCGTATATATCCATAAAGCTAAGTCCAAGAGAAGAATAGGGAAAATGGAGAGGAACTGTACTCATGAATCACTGAAATAAGTGCCGATACAAGGCGTTTGCAAATGTTGCCCATAGATTTCGAAACCAATGGCACCTGACTCGGGCATCGACTCTTGTTCCCTGGAATTGGGACATTCCAGAGGATACGCTCCTGACCTGCATTCATTACCTGTATGGAACTATACGTAAATACATGTTTCTATTATATTGATATGACGTTGGCATGTCAGAGACCAGTTTATATGGTCAGTTATAATTACATGTTGATTAAACAAGAGTGACAGAACTACCAAAATAAACCATTGTGATTGTAATGCTCAGTTGAGAAAAGTCGAACTACTTTAAAAATAATAGATATTTAATATCTCAGTCTGGTTGAATCACAGTTGTCCACATTCATACGTGTACATCTGTGTGCGTGCCTACATGCGTGCTATAACGATCTTTTATTTGAGATCACAGCTTCCACAAGAGAGAGATGACTTTTGAGCAAAGTGATCATACCGGGAGTCATTACATTATCCATATGCGGTCATCATCTGTGTAACACATCTGACTTGTCACCAGTAGGGCAAGATACGCTCATCTTTCCCCAACATCCAGTATCATCACTGTTGAGGCAGTGATTCGTGAATACAGACCCTTCAGGGCCGTACCCTCCGGGAGGGGGTGCACTTCCTCCAGAGAATCTCTTTTTTTACTCCAGGAAATAGCATGCATATCTCATGGTTTAATTTGTATAGTGTTTCATTCCATGTATTTTGTATGTCACACGCTGATGGTAATATTCTAGAGGCTATACTAGAATGCTTCGAGTCCTCGGACTAGTCACAAATTTGCTTATAAAAAGTAGTGCCCTCCCTAGGATTTTGATCAGGGTACGGCCTTTCCCTTACCATTCCGTCTACGTGTCCTTGAATTCTATCTTATGCAGAAATACGGGTTTGCTCAGAGTGACAATTTAAAATGTTAAACTTCTTTATTTTACCCGTTCTTCAGATTGTTTCAAAGTCATTAGTTCATTTGTACGTCCCAATGTGCACGTAACTACAGACACAAAACTATTTAGGCCTACAAAAATGTAAAAGAATCTTTAATTACATGCACCTAACCAACTGTAAAAACGTGTGAAATGTAAAACCCTTTAATTACGTATTCACATTTCGAAACGTTTAAAATATTATCCATGTGACATATCTGCCAAATAGATACTTGGCAAATGTATCAGATAATCATCTCTGTTCCATCTGAGATAAATCACTCAGCCTTTACGATTATAAAACAAGTAATGACACTTTTTGATAGACTGCAGGGGCGTTGGAACGAAATTCATATTGGGGAGGGGCGGCTGCTCCCGTTTTTGAAAATCAGAATTTGCCGGTGAATAATTCGTTTTTTCGTCAGTCTATTTTGGTCCTTTTTGATGTTTCATAGGACCCCTTTTTGATTTGTACCCCAACATATTAAAAAAAATCTCTACATTTGCTCCTGGTTTAAACAAGGAAATAAAAAAAATTATGAAAAATTTAGTCTCTATTTACTTTTAATCCAGTCAGATTAAGAGTAATCGGAGAGGTGAAACAACCTATCGTACTCATTCCAGCAACACACGTACACACATGCACGCGCACACACACACATACAATAACTCTTTCTCTCTTTCAGACACACACACACACCACACACATTATAGTCCAACTGAATATTGTTAGAGCAATGCAGAGAGAGAGAGAGAGAGAGAGAGAGAGAGAGAGAGAAAGGGGAAGAGAGAGAGGAGGGACAGAGAGAGATAGATAGATAGAGAGAGAATGAGAGAGAGAAGATGGGAAAGAGAGAGAAATGGACAAAGACAAAGAGCAAGAGAACAACAACAACAATTATTGTATACATCGTTTGAAGTAAGGTCGCTATTGAAGTCGTCTTGTTTAGAGATACGCGTACATCTATAATCAGGTCTATGTTCACAGTGCAGTTCAGATGTTAACTTGTTAATATGTATGACTGTGTATGTTCAGACATCAAACAAAGGTACGGGGTGACTTTCCGGGTCCAAGGACAAGCGACATCCGTTCTGTGTGTTCGAATGTTGAAAGCCGGCGTCATTCACCAGACTACATTGCACCAGAGCACCTTAGGTTGCAGGCTGTCGTCACAGGATATCACTGGACGCTACGAGGACAACAACGTCGGTGCTGTGAACCGTTTAGTGTATGTCGTGGTCGCAGGATGTAAGGTAGAGCAACACTATTAATGTACGTTCAGAAGAACAATTGCATGTATATATAAAAAAATAATGTACGGCAAATTGGTACAATAATAATTATTTTCTTTGTGTGGAATAAAAACTATCTAAGTAACATTTTAAACTGAAGACCTGTGTGCAAGGATCCGATAACCCACGTCGCGGCCATTTTGAGAAAATAAATATTTTGTGATGGGTTACCGGGTTATGACAAACATTGAAAATATAATGATAATTTATATTAAATAATAACGATATGGGTCACCGGGTTCTTGCTCTCAACCAAACTGACATTATCAAAAAAAAAAAAAAAAAATTATGCGCTTTGTATTGCTTTAATATGAGTGTCATTACGAAGGTAGTGTTTGTCATCGAGCACTTAGGTCGTTCAGATATTCGTCCATCATCAACAATTGACCTAGGAAGAGTCGCAACAAGTTATGTAAACGATAAATACGGAAATTTAGAATTAAAACTTTTAAAAGTTAATAGACCAGTGATGTCAATCATTTGTCTATGACTTTCGGTCAGTGACACTGCAGTGTGAAAAGTTTAGAGATATATTATAATTATGTGAAAATAATAAAAATAAATAAATAATCATTCCAATAATTGCTTACGGAGCAATAAATGCACACATAAATGCAGAAATAACTAAACGAAACATAACAAAAATTAAGATTTTTTTTATGAGAAACATACGTGATATTCTTGTTTGTGCTGAGATTTCGCTAAATTTTCTCATTTCATCACACGTGATAACTGTATTTGCCAGGGGCGTGCAGAAAGGAGAGCAGAGGGGACGAGTATCCATTTCAGGGGAGCGTCCAATCAAAGATTGAAATTAAAATTAGGCCCTATACTTGAGTCGTGGGGGCATACAATCAAGAAGTTAGCTTCGGACATCACCAAACCTCAGCACGCCACAGGTATTTGCCAAACTATTCCACTGACATACATTATATAACACAATGTTAAAGGCATAGTCCCATAATATTGATTATGAATGAAACTTAGATGCATTTGTTATACTAGATCTCGTTTCCATAACACGTAAAACTTTTTAACTAAACCATAGTATAGGGAATTCCATGTCGAGTTGATCGAATATTTTCACATTTAAAAATGTGAAATTTCATGATCGGAACTCCTCGTGGGGTGAAATATTTTTGCAGCTACAAAAATATTCAGATATTTTAAAATTACAGGGGAATATCAGCCACGTGACTCGAAATAATACGTCACAATTTCGGAATAGCGGAAAAAAACCACCGTTATTTATTTTTCGATTTATTTGTCCGTGAGCATAATTCATTACTATTTTTAAAATATTCATTATATACGAGATGCGGTGATTATCTAAGTAGATGAATGAAGTATTTCTACGGACAAATCAAATTTTTATGTTTAAAATTAATTCTTTGTTTGGAAATTAATTAGGTCAAGGGTCCGTGGGAGTATGTGTTTAACAGGATGTACCATTCACACAAATGTAGACCAGTCATTCCTAGCTCATAAAGACAACCAATCAAACAAACAAAACAAACAAAAACGTAACAGATTCCTCATATTATTCACATCATGTACAAACCAAATGATCACCACCTGCATTATAAATATACAAGAATCTACATTTAGATACACCCATCTTGAAATAATAAAAACACGGTTATGATCTGACTAATTATTTGGCAGGTAATACCGGTGCAATCCTGCGAACAGGAATATTTTCATTAGCACAGTCTGCCTGTGAAAGCTAACAAGGAGTCATCATGCATCTCTGGAATCCAAACCAAACCAAAATATGCAATAAGCTACATTGTTTCGCTGAATGTGCACATCAAGTGTCACGACGGCTCTCCTCTGAGCGTCACAGACTGACAAGTCCCTGTGTTAACTAGTTCGTAGATACCCTAACCTAGAAGTGAATCGTTGATTACAAACATATGTGACAGTTTGTGGTTATCTAAAGAGGTGTTTATACGTTCTGGGTGCACTTCAGCATCAGTCCAGCCATTCCGAAGAAGAATCGTTCGTTGTCTTCCTCCACTTCCGGCGTTCCGTCCTTGTTAACGCACCAGCACCTGCAACAAGGTAAGAACTATAAGTAAGTCTGATAAATCTATATATACGTGAATTATCAACATACATACATTACAAGCACGCAAGATGAGAGTTAAAAGTAAGAGTGATAAAAATACATGATTAGAAAGTAAAGAAAATACTGCTTCAATACTGACGCTGAGAAGCATTTGAGAATTTTCATGGCGGCAATAAACAATGCCCGATGTTCTGAAATCCCATTTGTCCTACGCCGTTTTGACCAGTGGTTCTTGATTAATGTATAACTTTTTGACCAATGGTCCTTTTCGATACATAACTAATTGTAGCAAACTTAATTCTTATAGTTACAGTTTTAATATAAACCTCTAACCAATGATCCTTATGTAAGGATTCGAGTATATTGGTGAGCCAGTACATAGGTTAAGATTTATTCGACGTTTGAACCAACTATTCTCATGAGGTTAGAGGGCAGAATTTTGAATCAATGATCCCTGTATATTTTTGGAGTAATGATCATTACTTTTATGAATAATCTTTCACAACCAGCGTTTTTTTTTAATTAGGTCAAGTATATAGTCTTCTGACAAACTGCTTAGGGTTATGTTATATAATAGCAAACGGCCCTTACAGCATTATAAAATAAAAAAATCATGTTGAACTGAAACAATTTTGAAGGTTACAGTGGCCTAACAAGAGTTGAATCGTGAAATGTTATACTGTTGATTTTTTCTTTATAAATTTCAAATATTTGATTGTTTTCTTTCGAAGTTCAACTTTATCGACATAATCAACAGTATCTGAATGCACGAAGGAATCATTTTTACTGCAGTGTCAGTGATATCACAAGATGTTGGCAAAACGCCTACCACACGCGCCAATCTATATCTATGACCATGAGTCTGCAGTTTTGTTACAACATGTAATACAACTCTCTGTTAAAAAAATGAACCCAGTGACCATAAGTCAGTGTAACATGTAATATACATGTATATGTAGTATATATTTATTATATATGTAGTATATATTTATTTATTTATTGTCTACACGGTGTAAACTTAATTAACAACGAGTACATATTTTCTTTTCATACCCTAAAAACGAAAGGTTTGTCAAGCTTTCATATGTTATGTCTGAAAACCCCACCGCTTAGAGATTTTTATCAAACAAGTCATCTGTTATAAACTACAAAGATGACTAAAAATATCTATGATCATTCATCAATTTTGTTGAGTAGATTATAGGCAGGCGAACATTAAGTTGATGTTTTAATACAAATTGGCATCTTATATAGTTTTTAACACCACGACATATCTATGTAGTTGTATTTTCAGTACTTTCCATGATATTTAAAACCACATAAACGATTATCGCTTATAACCAAGGCACGTGGAGCGCATCTAAAAGGGGGGGGGGGGAGTGTAAAGTAGGTGGCTGAATGAAAGTAGCTTTCCTGCAGGAACTCTCCCATAATCCGAAAAATTACCGGATTCCGGCCATTTTATTCTGTCTGAAACTATTTTTATTCAGCCAAAAAGAAAAAGAAAAAAACTTTAATAATGTTTTAATGTGGAGGGGCATGGTACCACGCGCCCCTCTCGACCTGGAAACCACTGATAGTAACCGTATTTGTTCACAAGATCATATCAGCACTTGTAAAATCTGGGCAGCCATGTTTTCATTAAGGAAGTTAAGAAATCATTGCGGTCCTAACTAACTAAATAAATACGAAGCGACATTTGTGTCCGCTTTGTTAATCGTTCTGTGGCGAAGATAACATCACGAGAGAGGGAAATTAATCTATCTTTGTCGGTGAATATCCTCAGAGTATTCAATTTCCCCATGATCAAAGTTTAGCCTTTTAGCTGGGGCAAATATTTAGCTGATGTGTAAGTACTAAGTGTTTAAGTAATACACACTAGACAGATCATACGGCATGGTACGTGAGGTGATTATAGTGGAAATAGGTTGATCTTCGTGATAAAGATGCTACTAAAGTTATGAGGCATTACCACTCATTCTCAGCCACGATTTGTTCAAGTATCCAATAACGTTAAATAATTCAAAAGAAAAGTTTGTTTTATTTAACGACGCCTCTGGAGCACATTGATTTTTATCTTATCATCGGCTATTGGACGTCATACATATGGT
>JAULBS010020345.1:0-10756 GCA_032355785.1 Symmetromphalus regularis
AGAGAGATAGAGAAACAAAGAATGAACATCAATTGTAATATGAAAATGACAGTGGTTTAGTTTTTTAATGCTGTTAAAATTTACCTAATACATTCTGATTTGACCTATCCTAAAAGTCACTTTACCAACATCAGTAAATTGCACATTATCGACAGGTACACTTAGGAACGGTTTTCTTAGCTTTGTTAACAATCTATACGGTAAAGATCTCGGTCTATTCTTGCAGATCCCGTGGGTATATTTTCCATCATAGGACAATCAAAATAAAACGTGCGAACGGCACTTATTTGATAATCGATAAAAAATACTGCTTAGCGCGAATTGTCTCATCAATGTTTATAAAGGAAAAGTGCTAGTCTTTACAAAGCAGTGTCTTATTAAATCGATTTGAGTCGCCCAGTAACTGCACAATATAACAAATGTTTTTAATACAATTATTGGTTATCAATGCCATTAATTTTTTACTGTAGGCATAATTATGTAGGGCGTTTTCTGTAGTTATTATTCAGAGTTAAAAAAAAAAAAACCATATGTCTTTAATACAATTATTGATTTTAAATGTCATTAATATATTATAGTAGGCATAATTATGTAACTTTTTCTGTTATTATTAAGTAAAAAGAAAAAAAAAAGGAAAAGAAAGTTAAAACAATTAAATGACATTATTCAATATAATATTCAACATACTTTATGTATATGCAGAATTGGCTAGAGTCATATATACCTCCAAAAATAATAATAACGTAATAATAATAATAATAGTTAACAAAATTCAAAACCATAATCTTTTTTTTAAAACAACAAAAATAACAACATCCCTCCAAAGCAATAACAACAAAAAATAAAATAAATAAATAAATAATAAAAGATAATGTTAATAATAATAAAAAAATAAAATATAAAAAACAAAAAATGAATCCCCCAACAACCCTCCAATGCGAAAAAAGGCCGACATAGCTATCAGGCCAATTAACTCACGGTACACATCACTGCTTTTAAATAACTGCTGTCAGAGTCTTTATGTATGAGTTTTATCAGTCTATGGATCATCTTGATGACATACATAATATGCTGTGTATTATACGCTGTTTTGGTTGGGTTCAAGACATCCAATCACGTTTTTATTTTGTGTAATTTAAATCTTTTCCAATATTTACATTAGCCATACTTTTCTTCATCAGCAGGAATATCCAATGGACCTTGTACAAAGATACGATAGATCTTATATATAGCTGAATATAGCGGTAGCGTGTCTGCCTGTAAAGCCATCGATCGTCGGATCGATCCTTTTCAGTAGACCCATTTGCAGTTTGGGCTAGTTTCCGTTCCATCAACTGATTCATCAAAGGCTGTGGTGTGTTTTGTCATGTCTTTGGGATGATGCATGTAAAAACCCATTGCTGCTTGTCGGAAAGAGTAGGCTATGTGGTGGCAGCGGGTTTCCTCTAAAGGAATATGTCAGAATTACCATATGTTTAACATCAAATAGCTGACGATAAGACAAAAATCAGTGTGCTCTAGAGGCGTCGTTAAATAAAACAAACTTCACTTTTAATCGTTTATATATATTTAACTTGAACAAAAACATAATTCAAAATCAATTTTATTGTTAGGAATTTCAATCGACGGACAAAGTCTGCGTACCAAGTTATGTAATTAAAAAAGGCCTAAGATATTTATAAGCTCAAGATAGACACAATTTAACAACCATCAGTGGTGTATCTAGGAGGGGCCACAAGGGCCTTCTCTCCCTAAAATATGCGATTAAAAAAAAATATTATTATAATTTTATTATTATTATTTTAACGTTAAACAGTCCGGATCCAGAGGGGAACCAGGGGTCCGGACCCCCCTTTACTATAAATTTAGTTTTTTAAAATATATATTTTCCTAGTGGAAGGACATGAAAATTAACCATTTTTACCCAGTCCTATTCAACCATCACATTTGGACCCCCCTTTCAGAAATCCTGAATCCGCGCCTGAAATCCGAGGATTTTTTAGGACCCTCCTAAGGGATTTTCTGGATCCGCCACTGAACCATGTTTAGATTAGTAATGCGGAGAGTTAAGCTATTGATTTATTGGTTTGTGCGTCTCATCAGGTATGCATCAAAGTACCTTGAATATTTATTATGTGAGCAGTTACATGTGTCTTGTAGGAGACAATGAATAAGCTATTGTACACTGTTAATGTCATACTATAGATTATAATATATATGATTAATTATTTAATATTATTCTGAAATCTTCGTGTATTGGTCTACATGCACTACGATTTACAATCGTTTTGAATTTGAACGACAGAGTGCGGGATCTGGCATAGTCAGTAGAGTGTTCACCTGAGGTGTGTTTTCTGTGGGATCGAGTCACTTTTGTGGAATAATTTGTACCCCACGACTGGTATATCAAAGATAATGGCATTTGCTTTTCATTCTGTAGTGGAGTTCATATGAAAGATCCCTTGTTGCTAATAGAAAAAAAAAACCCATTGTAATCCAAAACCCATCTGTTTTTTTGATCCAAACAGTGGTCCACAACTGCTTTAGCAAAGTCTTTGGTATGTAGTATCCTATATAGGGGAAAGCGAATGTAAGAGGTATATTGCTTCCATACAGAAAGAGTAACCTCTAAAGTCTGTAAAGTCTCCAGTCGCAAACAACTTACTGTTAACCCCTCTAGAGTAGCAGATTAAGCAATTTGCTGAGGTTTGGTTAAACAAACCTTTTTAAAAAAAACTTTTTTATCCAACCTTAAAGGCATAGTACCACGGAAATGATGATTACGAATGAAACTTACATGCATTTGTTATACTAGATCTCGTTTTCATATCACGTAAGACATTTTAACTGAACCATGGCATAGGGAATTCCATGTCCAGTCGATCGATTTGTTTCATATTAAAAACAATCACATTTCATGATCAGAACTACAAAAATATTCAGAAGTTTTAAAATAACTGCTAACGGGGGAATACCCGTCACGTGACTCGAAATATATACGTCACATCTTAAAAAAACACACAAAAAACTTTATTTTTTTCTCGATTTATTTGTCTGTGAGCATAATTCATTATTATTTTAAAAATATTGATAATAAAAGAGATGCTGTGGTTATGTAAATAGTTGATTGATGTATTTCTATGGACAAATGAAATGTTTATATTTAAAATTAATTCTTTGTTTGGAAATTAATTAGGTCAAGGGTCGGTGGGAATATGCGTTTAAAGACATAAACATCTCTGGGCCCAAGAGGAGCATATCTGACATAAACATGAAAACTAGTTGTTAATGGTAAATCAACAAAAACGTGTTTTAAGCACCTGATAACTACAAAGGTTTGACAATAGAAATCACTTAAATAAAACACAGAGTTAAAAGTAAAATCATGTTCGCCAAGTGATCTCATGATGCCGACATGCTCTGCTTCGTTTCTTCACTGCGGACCCTCATGGTTACGTTCATAATACTTGGAACAGAATAGAACATTTTATTTCTCTCCGGCCGTTCAGCAACGGCATATGAGGACAAAACATTATAAAATAAAAATACATATATGCAACAAGATGATTTATAGAGGGACTGTCTAAATATAACTACAGAGGAGGGCGTATTAAGCAAACACTCATAAACCACAATTTAAACGAAAAGTTTGTTTGTTTAACGACTGCCCATCAACTGTCTATTCATTTTCTATAAGGCACTTGGACTTCGTGTATGTGCTGTTCTGTCTGTAAGAAAGATAACATTGGCGTAGCTTGGGTCTTTTTTTCTAGTGAGGCAAACTTTGACAAAGATTTTTATTTCTCGTATTTTAATCAACTTTTATAATATTAATCACATTAAAAAAAATTCTGAAAAAAAATCAAGTGAGGCAGTTGCCTCATTGCCTCAATGGAAGCTACGCCACTGAATCATACAACATATCCCTTGTCGCTAAGAAAAAAGAGTAGACCTGTGGCGGTTGCGGGTTCCATCTGTAGACCACAAGTCGCAAACTACATATGTTGGAGATCTAATAACCGTAAAATAACAACCTGCTGAAGTGTCATTGAAAAACATTCCTTTCCTTGTGGAATTCTCTCAACTTTTATTCCGATTCTTTGTATTTCATAAATTGTTAATGGTAAAATTTGATTAACAACAGATATTTTAGTTACGTCTCACCTTGTACACCACATAATAACAATGCAAAAGAAATAAAACAGATAAAACATATTATGTGAGAGGTGGTCAAGGGTAAAATGCGACATGAAATTAATGGGAGTGGCCTCCCTTCGATAAAATACTTTTTTTTTTTTCACGGCCATTAGTGATCGCATTTTTTTCAAAAGGAGTAATTTCGCGAACATTTCTTTTATTTAGAATAAAAGTTAAATTATGTTATTTTAAATTGTCCGAATCCCCCCTTTCATCTTTTTAAAAAAAAACCTTTTCCAAGTGGAAGGACGTGAAAATTAACCATTTTTCCCCAGTCCTATTCACTCATCACATTTGGATCCTCCCCTTTCAGAAATCCACATTTGGAGCCCCCCCTTTTAGAAATCATGCATCCGCGTCTGTTTTAGCAGATGTGCATATTCATTTCAAATTCATAATTTTAATTTGCTGATGTAATTCCAGTATTCGTTTGTGTTTGTATTTTATCTCTACCACTTCAAACACAGAAACAGTTGAACTCTGGGTTAGTTTGATGAAAGCAATTAACACGCGTTGCACAGTCTAGGCATTCAACAGTGAATGACAGAGTTAAAATATCACGTGTGAGGCAGCTTGCCGGATAAATGGTTGAATAGATAATTAGACTAGTGAAATGTATCAGGTGTAGCTTTTAATAAAGTACGATTATCATGTACTGATATTTTAATTTTTGTTTTGTTTGAATATGCACTGCAGTTAGAAATAAATGCGTCACATTATTTATGCAAATAACATGGACTCGTATTTTTCGCATTAATATCATGATAACATTATTTTCAAGTTCTGCATGAAAATAATCCACAGTACAACTGTACGATATTCCATATTACCACCTAGGATAATTTAATTATAATATCCATCTTAAATAGAGGATAATTAATTGGTAATACGCCATGTTACATTTGATTATTGAAAAAAATCGTGTCAATCCATATTGCGACCGGAAAATTAATTTATAATCCATATTACAACATAAAATACTTTTATGATAATACATATTAACACAATTTACAATATATTACAAAAATCCACATTAGGAAATATGATAATTTGATAAAGATATTATACATTACGACTTGAATGATTCCACGATAATAATCCATATTATGACATAGGATATTTTGATGGTAATCTATATTAGGAAATAAGATTAGTGATGACGAACCTTATTACAACAGAACATATTGATTATAACAATTCATATTCTGAAACTGACGACTATGATGATGGAAATTGTAATACTGGTTTTAATGAACAATCCCTTTAGCCTAATCATTAAACGAAGGAAATATTTTGACAAGAAAAGATGAAATACGAGCGAGCCAGTCTGGTCAATATATAACGTAATGGTTCAGGGTTTGGGGTAATGATTGGAATGAGAAAGAGAATCATTGCGCAAGAACCTAATCCCGACTGATTGTGATGGCATGAGAACAGATTGATTTAATAGAAACATCGCGGAAACTAATAACTTTTCCATTTCCCAAGCATCTCATATAATGCCACCTTTTCGGCGTGTTCTTCGATTCGTGAAATAAGCTTTATGTGTGTCACGAGTGATTAATGATAAACACGTTCAAGACAAATGTCAGTTTTGTTTTAAAATTAAATTTTACACGTGCTCTTAAAATACAGTACATGTAAAATCTCAATTTAGAACACACTGACATTTGTCTTGAACGTGTTTATCATTGATCACTGGTTCATTGGTTTATATGGATAGTCCCACGGAATTTAAGGGGCTTTGTGCATTAAATATTGATTACGAATGAAACTTACGTGCATTTGTTACACTAGATCTCGTTTTCATATAACGCAAGACATTTTAACTGAACCATGGTATAAGAAATTCCATGTGGAGTCGATCGATTTATTTCACATTTAAAAATTTCAAGTTTCAATATCGGAACTCCTCGTGTGGCGAAATAAGTTGATAAGAAATGTTTTTGCAGCTACAAAAATATTCACAAGTTTTAAAATTAAGGTAATACCCGTCACTTGACTCGAAATATATACGTCACAACTTCAACAGAAAAAAAAACACTTATTTGTTTTCGATTTATTTGTCCGTGAGCATAATTCATTATTATTTTTTAAATATTGATAATAAGCGAGATGCGGTGGTTATATAAGTAGCTGAATGAAGTATTTCTATGGACAAATCAAATATTTATATCTAAAATTAATTCTTTGTTCGGAAATTAATTAGGCCAAGGGTCCGTGGGAGTATGCATTTAAGATTTAACGGTCAGAATATGGAGATGAACAGTCAGAGTATAACAACCACTAATGTATTTCATCATGTTGTACTTCTAAAATATACATATTCTGGAATAGCTCAAATTAAGATAGATTCCGGTGGCGCAGTGGATACTCATATCTATCTGGTACTGGGATCAAATCTCAGCCGAGACATGGAATTTTTAATCACGATATTGACTCCAATTCAGAGTTTCTCAAAGGATAGGTGTACAACACTGGCACCAACAGTGGTTCACAACTGTTTGTGGGAAAGCGCGTATAAAAGGTCCCTTGCTGCTAATTGAAAATAATAACCTATGCGGTGGTTCATGGTTTCCTTTAAATACATGAAAAAAAAGATAGTTTATTTTATAAATAATACAATAAATACAACAATACTTGACATCTAACACTTGACCTTATAGGCATTGGGAGAAAAACTGTATAGTGAAAGTAAAAATAAAAGAAACGTTTGTTTTATTTAACGACGCCTCTAGAGCACATTGATTTTTATGTTATCGTCGGCTATTGGGCATCAATCATATGGTCATTCTGACATATTAATTTAGAAGAAATCCGCTGCTGCCACATATGCTACCCTTTTCCTTTTAAGCAGCAAGAGGTCTTTTATATGCACCGTCCCACATTTAGGACAACACATACCACGACCTTTGATGGACCTGTTGTGGACCACTGGTTGGAACGGAAAATAGCACAAACTGCAAAAGGGTCCACTGAGAAGGACCGATCCGACGACCGACCGGTTCACAGGCGGACATTCTAACGCTTGAGCTGCACCACGCTCCCTTTAAAGACATGGGTCATAAAATACCATGTATGACACATAAATGCCGTTGAACAGACTACGTGCCAGGGTGTCGTTAAAAAAAACAATCCTCTCCGACACAAAAGCTCTAATTTAAAATTGTATTGAAATAAACTGAGAGACTGCGGGGAGCGGAGATATTTTGGTGCGGATGTGTATTCTAATTTGTTCACTTGTATTGGCCTAACTCCGCCTGCGAACCGATCGATCGTCGGATCGATCCTTCTCATTGGACCCATTTGCAGTATGGACCATATTCCGTACAACCAGTGGTCCACAACAGGTTATTGAAAGGCCGTAGTGTTTGCAGTCCTGTCTGTGGGACAATGCATATAAAAGGCCCCTTGCTGCTTATCTGAAAGAGTAGCCTATGTGGCGGCAGAGGAATTCCTCTAAAAATAAATATGTCCGAATGACCATATGTTTGTTGTCCATTAGCCGATGATAAGATACAAACCAATGTGCTCCTAAGGCGTCGTTAAATAAAACAAACTTTACTTTGTATTGGCCTAATACCGACAGTCACCACATACCTCATTTCGTGTTTACGTTTATTATAATACGCTGTTTGGGTAATTCCTAAAGGTGAATTCACACGTACAATCGTACACATTTCCAAGCATATGGTGCTTTAGTTACATTTAACGACAGATAAAGACGCCTCATTTATTTTTCCGTTAAACAACACCTATTGTACAGTTAAAAAACGCTGTATACAAATTGTATTACTTCCACTGTAAAGAATTGTTACCGATTTGTTGATAACATATTTGCTCAAAGAACGTCTTCCGTTCACAAATATAATAAAAAATATCGCGTGTGTGGCATGCGATACACTGTAACTCCGACCTGGGTGCGCAACAAAGATGATCCGATTACGCCAACACACAAAACGTAATCCTTGTTAGTTACTTGCCGCTACAATGTGTGAAAAGTAACCCATATTATGTGGTAACCATATCGTTACTGTTGAATAAAAATGAATAACTCAAACATAGTTTATTTACAGGAGAGACAAACAAAAAGAGATTAAAATTCTGGGTGTGTAATGGTTTGTAAAACAAAACGGAAAGAATTTTAATGTGATCTGACGTCAAACGGGCGATTTTTAGAAACTCAAGATAAGTATATTAGAAATGAATAGACGACTGTTGTTTAGCTTTCTTGTTTGGTAACTGATGCGCAGTTTTTAATATTTTCTATTCAAGTAAATGTAAGATTTTTAAACAGTATTCTTACAAAAATTAAAGTTTATCTATATTAGGAATTCTGAAAGGATGCTCCACCACTGATACTTGTCGTACCGCAATTCCTTTTTAGTTAAACAAAAGTAAAGTTTGTTTTATTTATTGACGTTTTTAGAGAAAATTGATTTTCATCTTATCATCTGCTATTGGACATCGGTCACATGGTCATTCTGAGAGTTATTTAGAGGAAACCTGCTGCCGCCACATAGGCTATTCTTTCCGATAAGCGGTGGTATATGCTCTCCTGTCTGTGGGTAAGCGGACATAAAATATCACTTGCCGCTTATCAGAAAGAGTAGCTTATGTGGCGGTAGTGGGTTTCCTCTAAAGACCGTAAACGACCTGCTACGCCAAAACGATTCCTCTAACTGGATTCGATCTCTGTGCCTACAACCCTAGCTTGACAACTGAAATATGGTGTATTGTTTGTAATGGACGGAATTCGGGATTAGGACGGAACATATAGTTACGGTCCACACTGCCATAGTTTGTCTGACTATATTAATGTGTTGTCTGTGAGGAAGTGCATATAAAAGATCCCTCGCTGCTTATCTGATAAAAAATAACCTATGTGGTGGCAGCGGGTTTCTTCTGAAGACATTTTTCAGTATGACTATGTTTCACGTCCAATAGCTGACTCAAAACCGTCGGGAGCAAATTAATATTGAAGAGGCGAATGTCAACCAGAGTGAGATCGAAAGTGTTGGGGGGGGGGGGGGGGCCGGGGTACACACAGTTTTTTGGAAAAGTTTCAATTCTAGATGCCATTTCCATTGTGCTGTATTTAAGAGGCAACTTTTAAAGCAATGAAAAATCGTTACTCGTGAAATCAAGAGGGGATTTAAACCCTCCCCCCACCTCTGTTGGGTTAGTTACTCATATGAGCGGGCAGTTAAGTTCTTGTTAGCTATTTCCATGGTTCGTCGATCTACTTTTATAAATTTGACGCACATAGTTTCTTCATATTGTTTTATAACAAGTTTGAAGCTTATCAAAATCGCTGAATGTTTGACCCACTGACAGGCCAACGTCAGGCGGACTAGTCGCCATCTTGCCACGGTAGGTGTCGCCGCTCAGCGTTCGGCGGATACGTATCATCTTAAATTGGGGAACAAACAAACGGCAACCGGTCCCTGCTCAGCCGTGTAAATAAGACACTGCATTCGACACTATTGACACGGCGGCCGTATGAATAGCACTTCGTTAAAGACAATACAAGTAAACTTAAAGTGACAACATGACGTTAGAGACCTCATTACCGTAGGACTGATTATCCAGGTGGTAGTGGGCTAATTTTTAAAAGTGTGGGGGAGGAGGGGGTGGGGGGCTTATTTTTATGTGTGCATAAAATGTGTTGTGCAAAACCGCGTATCTATACTCCAAATAAAAACTGGCGAAAATAATGGGGGATGAGCACCACACCCACCCCCTTGCTCTTAAGGGCCTGGCCCTATAACATACTTGGGAAGAATATTTTTCCAATTTAGTGCGAAATATACGTTTAAATAGTGAATTTAATTATATTTGTTGGGACAAATTAATTTGCTGTTATTTGTCTCTAATACCTGTAAAAGGAAGCGGGATCTAGCTCAAATGGTAGAGTGTCCGCCTGTGAACCGGTCGGTCGTAGGATCGATCCTTCTCAGTGGACTAGTTTCTATTCCAGCCAGTGGTCCACAACCGGTTTATCAAAGGCCGTGGTATGTACTGTCCTTTCTGTGGGACGGTGCATATAAAAGAACCCTTGCTGCTTATCGGAAAGAGTAGCCTATGTGGCGGTAGCGGGTTCCCTCTAAATACATGTCAGAATGACCATATGATTGATGCCCAATAGCCGATGATAAAATATAAATCAATGTGTTCTAGAGGCGTCCATAAATAAAACAAACTTTACTAATACCTGTAAAAATAGCAAAATATGACAATTGTAACTTTGAGAGTAGTCCTTTAAGTTTGAGGTAGTTTCGTTTAAATAAAACAACTGTAGTACTATTATTTGATCAAGTAGATTGTGTTTACGGGTGTTCATCGTATGTGTTTCAGACTGTGGTAAGATTGCAAAAATCACATAACATTATATTATCACAGATATCTTTACTATTGTCATATTGTTTTCTTTTTATAACATAATATTGTATTATCATAGGATATCTTTACTTTTGTCATATAACATATACATTCTTGCTAAAGGGCTATAAAATATTACGTAACTCTTAAGGTGGGGGGGGGGGGGGGGGGTTAGCGT
>JAULBS010020356.1:0-24930 GCA_032355785.1 Symmetromphalus regularis
TGTACCATTTGAGCTACACTCCGCTCCCTCACTTATATTTGTGTTACAGGTGTTCGTTGAGACTGCTTTTATATACAACCTATAGAACCACAATGACATAATGACATATTATAGCATTTGCGTGGATATGGGGTGTAGTGACGAATATAATTATATGCACGCGCATAGGAGGGGGTGGGCGTTCTAAAAGTAACAGATGCTGAATATTTTTATAGTTTCAAAAAACATTTCGTACCAGTTTATTTCGTCCCACGAGTAGTTTCGATCTTGATATTTTTAAATGTGAAAAAATTCGATCGACTCGACATGGGATTCCCTATATCATGGTTCACTTAAAATATCTTGCGTGATATGAAAACGAGATGTAGTATAACAAACGCATGTAAATTTCATTCGTAATCAATATTTACACCACAAAGCCCCTTAAATTCCGTGGGACTATGCCTTTAACTTCCTTTATAGCAATTCTGGCGTGTTCTCTGCTTTATTATCGGAGACATTTTTAACCATATAAAAAAAAACTGGCGATAAAGTGGGGTGACTGAGTCTCCTCACCCCCTCCCCCTAGCTCCCCCCGCCAATCTCCTATGGGCAGAATCGTTGTGTGCTCCTAAAATAAATATTTTGCACCTAACTCTGTACACTGTACTCTAACATAGAATGTTAACTTCCAGGTCCCAGTTGTTCAAAGCAAGGTTAAATTAACCATGGGTTAGTTGAATATTTCAAAACCAAATTATAAATAATTGCAAATAGTAATAGAAGAGATATATTGAAACTTTGTTATAGACAAGTGTATTCATAAATAATCAAGTCGGAAGGATATTTGAACTTTCCATGAAGATATTTTAAAGAGAAATATTCATCTACCCAATGGTTAGTTTAACAATGAACAACTGGGCCCTGCAGAACTGTAATTTATTTATTATTATTATTTTTACATGTTTTCTATTTGTTACAGAATTATGCCTGCCTGAACAGGTGCATTTGGCGTTTGGTGAAAGCACAACGGAAGTAGTGGTTGTGTGGGCCACGTATGACATATGCAGCGCCACCACCATCCGCTACGGGACATTACCCTGGGCGTTAAATGACGTAGCGGTTGGGGCCACCATTAATTTCACGGAGGGTAACTCAGGCGGTCTTCAACATTTACACAGAGTTGAATTAAAGGTAAATTAAAGAGATGTCCCTGTGCATTAATGATAATACTAATAAATACTGATCAAAAGGACATTGGTGTTTATCTTATCATCGGCTATTGGACGTTATACATATGGTCATTCTGATATATGTGTTTAGAGGAAACCCACCGCCGCCACATAGGCTACTCTTTCCGACAAGCAGCGAGGGATCTTTTATAAGCACTTTCCCTCAGACAGGGCAGCACATACCACGGCCTTTGATGAACCAGTTGTGGACCACTGGTTGGAAAGAAAGATAGCCCAAACTGCAGAAGAGTCCACTGAGAAGGATCGATCCGACGACCGACCGGTTCACAGGCGGACACTCTACCGTTTGAGCTACGTCTCGCGCCCGAATTATGATAATAATAACAATAATTAATACAAAATAAACTCTAAATGAAACTCACACATAAACTGTGCGCGGCGTTCGGCATGTTTTTAATATTTTATACCGAAAACTGCATACAGTTGTTAAATATTTGTTTTAACGAAACTACCCCACCCCCATCCCTCAACCAGGACAAATTTGCAGTCTGAGCTATTTGCCGTTCCAACCAATGGTTCACAACTGGTTCATCAAAGGCAGTGGTATGTGCAGAATGACCATACGTTTGACGTCCAATAGCCGATGATAAGATAAAAATCAATGTGCTCTAGAGGCGTCTTTAAATAAAACAAACTTTACTTTAGGAAACGAAAGGAAAGTATTGTTTAATGAAACTATCAATTAGTTTATTCGGTGGCTATCAGGTGTCTGACATAACGTATTCTGTGACTCATGGCCTTTTGAGGAAACCCACTATCACCACATAATCTGCTCTTTTCATTTAGCAGTAAGGGATCTTTTATATAAATATATATATATATATATAAAGTGCATATATCCACTTACCCACTGACAGGACAGCACATACCACAACCTTGTTAAGCCAGTTGTGGACCATTGGTCGGTGCAAGTGGCATACAGCTAACTACTGAGTTTTGCAAAGCACTCACTCTGGATTGGAGATGGTATAAATTTTCCATACCAACTGAGATTTGATCCCAATACCTACCAACCGTGAGTCCAAGAGCATAACAACTGCACTGTATAATTATCACAGTAAATTACGCTGAATTTCATATGTAACCATCCTAACCAACTTTGTGTTAAGTAACAAATTATAAAAATTGAGTTTACATTTTTTACCACTTTAAGCCCCAAAAATATACTTCACTTTTTAAAATACTCTTGTATGCTTTCAGATTTTGATCAAACTATAGCTTGGTATCTGCTACATTGTATTTATGATGATGGATAAAGGTTGTTTTTTTGTTCCAGGAAAGGTGCTCCATCTACTCCGCTCGTATCTGTTGCCTTGACGAGGTTTGTTTATTGCTATCGTGTAGAAGAAAATGTATAGTCATTGTTTACATAGTTTGAATATGTTGAAGGAGCCTAGTTTGGGATTTTCAGGTAGTATGCAGACTTTTTCGCTATGAAATAAAACACTATTGGGTGTGCACATCCCTCCCTCCTCCCTCCTCCCCCCCCCCACAACACACACACAAAACCTGGGTGGTCTGAGAATAGTTCTGAATTGTTATAAGCCACGTTCAGACTTCATTTCAGACTTATTTTGTATTTATAAACATAAGTATTTAGAAAATATATTATCACCTGAAGCTCATAATGCATTTACATCATATATTTTAATTAAAAAACAAAAAGTCGTTCTCTCAGGTGGTACGCATCTGTGTACCTGCATATATGGAAGCTTAGGGAGTGGATCTAGCTCAAACGGTAGCGTGTCTACCTGTGAACCAGTCGGTCGTCAGATCGATCCTTCTCAGTGGACCCATTTGCAGTTTGGGCTATTTTCCGTTCCAGCCAGTGGTCCACCACTGGTTCATCAAAGGCCATGGTATGTGTTCTGTCTGTGGGACGGGGTATATAAAACAGCCCTTGCTGCTTATCGCAAAGAGTAGCCTATGTGTTGGCAGCGGGTTTCGTCAAAATACATATGTCAGAATGACCATATGAATAACCTATGACAAGATATAAATCAATGTGTTCTAGAGGCATCGTTAAATAAAACTTTACTTTTTACAATGTGTTGATTGGCAGGTTTGGGGAGATGCTGCGTTACAGATCTTTTACTCTGTTGGTATGTCTTGGGGAGCTCTGATCACGATGGCAAGCTATAACAGATTCCACAACAATGTGTACAGGTACTAACACATTTTCTATTGGCAAACTTGAATAGAAATATTCAAAAAGTACTTTTTACTAAACAAAAAAAACATGTTTACATATATATATATATACACATCAGTCGTAATTTTTGTTAACCATTCATCATATGAAAATAGTCATTGAATGTCCAATAACGCCACTTTTAAAAATTGCAGAATAGTTTTTTTTTTTACATATTGAATATTAATTTTCCTTTGAAGTATGTTAATTCATTGATTATTATAAATGTAATTATACGTTTTAAGTATAATGCACATGTGCTGATAACTATAAATTTAAAAAATTGATTTGTTTTAAAAGTGCCTGCCAAGGTGGTACATTTTGCATACCAGCATTATGTTAAGAAGGTATGTTCTTGTTGACAGCTCACATGGTTGAAATGTTGATTTTCAGAGATGCTATGATTGTCCCATTTCTGAACTGTGGTACCAGTGTGTTCGCCGGTCTGGTCATCTTCTCTGTACTGGGCTTTATGGCTAAGGAGACTGGTGTGGACATTGAAGATGTTGTCACTCAAGGTAACTATTTTATACATCAGATTGGTCTTTAAACAAATATCATCAGTTAACTCAACAGTTTTATCGACTTAATGAAGGGCAGTAACTCAGTCACAATTAAATAATTGTCTGAGGTGTAACCATGTTCTGATAAAAGTAGGTCAGTGTGTTCTGTATTTAATTTTTGATTTGAGATATTTTTACTATCATCGGGCCATCTTTTCTGATAGCTGTTGTGCTATTCATATTTACTTAGTTTTCTTCTCTGTAAGTCTCAATGGCCCAGTGGTAGGACATAAAGACTCTCAAGCTATGGTTCAAAACCCTTTGGAGGCTGGCTCACACTTCGTGCACAAATTACCAAATGTTTACATCCAATAGCCGATGATTAACAAAACCAATGTGCTCTTGGGTAGTGCTACAACAATGATCCGATATTGGTATATTGCGATACTTGCCGAACACAATACATACCGCAATATGATTTCATATATCATGATATATCTACCTAATGAGTCAATCTTATAAAACCTATAAACTATGACAGTAAGTTGTAAATAAAATGACTTAAATGCATCAAATTTATATAATTTGTGGAGGTTTTTTTTCGGAGATTCCAGATGTATAAAACTTAATTATATGCCTAATCTATCGCCACCATATCAAGAATTTGTGTTGCAGTGGCTAAAGGTTACAACTTAATTAAAACATATAAATCTACTGTGTCTATATAGAAATTGGTACAGATCTACCTGTCTAAGTTATGTTTAGTAATTAGTATGATAGTATCAAAATATGACTTTATCACATCTTGGTAATAAATCAAACTGTATTGCAATATGGGTTTCCTGTATCGTAATATGGTTTTGGCCTACTCAAGGGGTGTCGTTAAAAAAAAAAAAAATGTTTTTTGTGTAATGACAGTTTTGTTGTATACTTGCAGGTCCAGGGTTGACCTTTGTGGCATATCCCGAAGCTGTAGCCAAGCTTCCCATCTCGCCTCTGTGGGCAATATTGTTTTTTACAATGCTCTTTACGATCGGTTTGGACAGTCAGGTATGGTTTTAAAGTTTCAGTCTTGTCTCACAGGATACTTGTCGCATTCGTTAATCAGTATCACCATGTTTCACCAAACACTGAACAAACATGGAAGTAATGATAGGTTTTTAACTTGGTAGATATACATAGTTTTAACATGATTTAGATCTAGTCATACACTTGTAGTCTTTATTTCATAGTTATTGCAAAATTTATGTTTGTTTGGATCTGAAACAGTGTTATTGGGAATTATTATTTTTTAAATGCACATTCCAATACTAAGTTCACTTCCAAAAGTTTGTTGCTTTTGTTTTCAATATTTCTTCCCAAAAAGAAATGAAATTAAGATGTTTTGGAGTTCTTGGGTTGAATTTTTTAAAAGTATATTCCATTAAATGCACAGCATTTACAATAGTAATTTGTTTCCAATAGATGTGTTCTTGCCATGTTTTGATGTTAAGCAGATTTGTTTCAAATTGTTTTGCTGTGAAACTTTTGATTAGATTAGGTTTAGAGCTCAAGGCAAAAATAACCTTACATGTTCTGGGACATTGGTTAGGTTATTATTTATTTGTGTGATTTAGTAATCTTTATTATGTTTTTATTATTTTTAATACCTTTTGAAAAACAGTGATAGGCCTATATCTTAGAGAGTTATATTAGTGTAAGTTTTTGTTGAAATTGCACTTTTTGTGAATTGGGTCACCAGATATTTTCTTGTTTGTATTAGGATCACTTTTAGACATGTTTGTTCAGAGGTAAAATTGCAAATTTTAAAATTGTGAATGATTTTCATCTGAGTAATGTGTATTTCTATTTAATCATTTCTGGGTGTTAACGTAACGGCTACTGGTGAAGCATGGTGTTTATTTGCACATCCAAGTCTGTTCAAGTTGTGGGATTTCCTAGATTGGCAAAGCTTTTTTTATTATTATTATTATATATTATTTTATTTTTTTGGGTTAAATTATACTTCAATTGCCATTTTCTAAATTTTTATCCTGAACCATTTTAACTCTTGCATCATTTTGTATTAAGATCTTTTTTGCTTTGGTCGACTTCTCTGTTTTTGGTAATTTTTGTATATACAGCTATAATATACCAGACATTTCAACCAAAATTGTTACCTGTAATTTCAAAAACTTCATAAATAGGTAAACTTAACACCAACCATTTATAATGGTGGTTTGGTTGTATTTGATTTTTTATTATATTAATTTCCGCTAATTATATTACAATCAAAAAGAATAATCTTCATTTTGAATCAGTAATGATAATCATAACTGTATAAAGAACTATGTTTTGGCAACAGAATAAAATAATTTTTTTGGCTTGTAATGAATGATCTGGGTATTTGTAATTTTTTTTAATGTATTTATTTGCGCCTTCAGACCAGTTATTACACTTATTTTATTGGCTGTTGATTTGCATAACATGTGCACAGTACTTTATGCACAGTAGTGAAGATCTTGCATGCTAAATCTCCATGCTAAATCCCACAGCTTGGACGTCATTAACTGTTGTGTACATTGCTGGGATGGATCAATGGGACGATGAGTAATATATGTGATGTATTTTCAATCGTACTGATCATCTGAGCTTTTCCTTTGCAGGAAATTGAAGGTTTGCGTAAGTGTGTTGCGTGACTTGAGTTGTCTGTTGATAAAATAAAGATTGTGTATGATTGTGGCATCTTTGAATAGAAAATAATTTAAAAAAATAGATATATATTTTGGCTATAATCTAATCGGAACAAAACTGATAAAAGTTGTTTTTATTGAAGAAAATGTTTTTGGATAAAATCAAAATGATAATATGAGTTGTACATATACTGCCCAGCTAGTCACAGCATTTTATTAAGACTTGTTTTCACAACAACAACAAATGTATAATTTCAAAATAACACAATTTTAGTCAGTGATGTGTTATTTTGTGAAATGACTTATTTTTTGTTTTGTTGTTTGTTTGAGGTTTTGTTATTGGTAGTCGGCAGACCTGTTAACATTTCTATTTTTGTCAGGAGCCTCCTGTTCTTTCATAGTTTCCTTTTCTCCTGGAAAATTACAATTTGTTTTCCAAAGCCGATGTTTACTTTTGTGGGGTGGGAGGTCATTAATAGTAGTAGCGGGATGTAGCTCAAATGATAGAGCGTCTGCCTGTGAAGCTGTCGGTTGTCGGATCGATCCTTCTCGGTGGACCCATTTGCTGTTTGGGCTATCTTCTGTTCCAACCAGTGGTTCACAACTGGTTTATCAAAGGCTGTGGTATGTGTTGTCCTGTCTGTGGGACCGTGCATATAAAAGACCCCTTGCTACTTACCGAAAAGTGTAGCCAATATGGTGGCAGTGGGTTTTCTCTAAAACATGTCAGAATGACATATGATTTACCTCCAATAACCAATGATAAGATGATAATCAATGTACTCTAGAGGTGTCATTAAATAAAACAAACTTCATTAATAGTAACACTATTTTCTAAATCTTGTCTACTTTATTAAAACAGCTAAAACACTTTCGACTTAATAAAGTCATCAGTTTCAAATGTTTTAATGGAAGATATTTATGATAGTTCTAATAATAATAATAGTTCTGTCTAAACAGATTCACATTGTTTACCTTCAAAACACTTCCCTCACATTAGAAACACGGACACAATCATTATTTGTTTGCCTTCAAAACACTTCCCAATGTAAAATTTGTTTTATTTAATGATGTCTCTAGAGTGCATTGATTTTTATCTTTATCATCGGCTATTGGACGTCAAATGTATGGTTATTCTGACATATTTCTTTTAGAGGTTACCTGCTGCTGCCACATAGGCTACTCTTTCTGATAAGCAACAAGGGTTCTTTTATATGCACTTTCCCACAGACAGGACAACACATATCATGGCCTTTGATGAACCAGTTGTGGACGACTGGTTGGAATGGAAAATAGCCCAAACTGCATCACAACACTTCCCAAAAGCACTACCTATTTGGTGTTATATTCATGTCTTTAGCATGTTATTTCCAGCAAACAAATTTCTAGGCAAAAAACCCTATTGTATTATATATATATATATGGTTTTAAGCTAGACTGAAAAACAGAAAGAATTCTTGGTGTTTGAGTTTATTACATCAGTTGGGCAGGTCTTTCAATGTTGTTTTTTAAATGAAAAACTTTAAAAATCATTCCAAATTAATGTATTTTTATTACAAAACTATTGAAGTGCCACTGAAAGTGTGTGAAGGATGAGTGAAGGCCATAAATCTGTGTCGTTGGGTCATGGTACCGAACCATACCGAGTTGTCTACTTCTGTACGGGTTCGTGCGGCCATCTCGAGTTAAGTTTCAATAGCAGTAAGTGTAAAAAAAAATGAAGCAATTTTTAGTTGATTAAATTTTGATTTAGTTTTTTTTCAATTTTAATATATTGTTTATTATTGATTCATTTTAAATATTTAGTTTACAGAATGTTCTTTATATCTATTTGAGTAAATATTTGAATTTTATTTTCTCATAATTAGAGTAGTAAAGAACATTCTGTAAACTAATAATGCTAAATAAATGTATAATATGACTACCTCTTAATGAGTATAAATAGCACTGCATGTGGATTTTAGGTGAAATGTCAAATAAGCTAATTTAGACACTTGTTACCATTCACATAATTAAATAACCATATATTATTCAATATCGGAAGACGTAACAGAAATTGCTATTCATATATATCAGATTAATCCAGTATGTACGATAATGTATTGTTGGAAAACTAAACTTTCTTTATTTTGACAGTTTGAAGTATTTGCATGTCTGTCACAGTGTACATTAAAGTTCGATTACTGTAATTCAGGAGATTAATGCGAACATGATATTAATGCAAAAAATGTGTCCAGGTTCAGTTCGCGATAATATCAATTCGCGAATATTTCTTGCCGCATTTATTAAACACCCCCTTTGTTTTCACTGAATATTGCCTGTTTGTCCAATAACAGTGTTATCAACCAGGAGCGGATAGATGGTTTTCACTGAATATTGCCTGTGTGTGCAATAATAGTGTTATCAACCAGGAGCGGATGGATGGTTTTCACTGAATATTGCCTGTGTGCAATAACAGTTATCAACCAGGAGTGAATAGATTGTTTTCACTGAATATTGCCTGTGTGTGCAATAACAGTGTTATCAACCAGAAGCAGATAGATGGTTTTCAATGAATATTGCTTATGTGTGCAATAACAGTGTTATCAACCAGGAGCAGATAGATGGTTTCCACTGAATATTGCCTGTGTGTGCAATAATAGTTATCAACCAGGAGCAGATAGATGGTTTTCACTGAATATTGCTGGTGTGTGCAATAACGGTGTTGTCAACCAGGAGTGGATAGATGGTATTCACTGAATATTGCCTGTGTGTGCAATAACAGTGTTGTCAACCAGGAGCGGATAAGATGGTTTTCACTGAATATTGCCTGTGTGCAATAACAGTGTTATCAACCAGGAGCAGATAGATGGTTTCCACTGAATATTGCCTGTGTGTGCAATAACAGTTATCAACCAGGAGCAGATAGATGGTTTTCACTGAATATTGCCTATGTGTGCCTATGTGTGCAATAACAGTGTTATCAACCAGGAGCAGATAGATGGTTTTCACTGAATATTGCTGGTGTGTGCAATAACAGTGTTATCATCCAGGAGCAAATATATGGTTTTCACAGAGTATTGCCTGTGTGTGCAATAACAGTGTTATCAACCAGAAGCAGATAGCTGAATTATTCAGTCACACTGACCAATATCAAACCAGTGTCATTAATGAAAATAGTCTGTTTTCCAACATTACTTAATGATTGTATAACGAATACATGTTGTGTAATTAATAATCCGTAGTTCGTTGGTTGATAAGGGTAAATGCTTAGTATACTTTAATACTACCTGCCTCAGAATTAAATGATTTAAAATCTAAATATATTTTATAATCACATGCTATATATCATTTATTTTATATTTTGTAAGTTATATTAGTCATAGAAATGAAGTCATGCGACAAAATTCAATAACATCTGTTACCTTGGTAATAAAACAATTGATTTTCTTTCTCGTCCTTGATACAACTGCCTCATCAGAAATTTCGATTTTAAACTATGATTCACAACTCTGACTCCTAAAAACAGTAACACATAACATGCTAAAACATTCCTACGGGATGACCTTAGTTTAAAGCAATACTTTCCAGTTTCATGCCAGTCAGTATTTGTAAAACTTTGATACAAAATTAGAATAAACAACAAATTATAACAAAAACACGATGTACATAATATGGGTATGTGTGAAATATTTTCAGTTTTGATGCCATGTTATAAGATGTAAAATGCATGCTATATTGTGGGAAACAAAGATTGACTGGTATATCATTGTGTGATTGCATGCTATTCAAAGCCAATACTTTACTCCTAAATGCCTACAGTATAGTATAGCACTGAACAATAATGCTTGCAATTACTCAAATGATGTGGTGACTAGAGAGTATTATTTTAACTACATCGGGTCCTCAGCAGTTTACAAGACGTACCCAAAATATGAAACCGTTCACTCTTTCTGTATTAATAACGTGCAAATACAAAGTAATCCGTGAAAGTCCACTATGCAAGTAATTACAAAGAGTTGTCAAGTGATTGAAGATTTTATATGTGGTAAGAATGTAAAAGCAAAGGTTGATTATATTTTATTAAATATATTTTTATATTTTCTTTAATTGATTGGTGAAGAATTGGTCTTGGGCCCAGTTGTTCAAAAACCTTATTAAGTTAACAAAACTCACAGCTAACCAGTCAGAAGTTAACAATAGCCCAGAGTTTTCTAATTTACTTCCTGAAAGCATTTATAAATGCTTGTATGGATGTAGTCACGTTATAAATCCATCGTTAAGTTTCAGGACTTGCTACTTAGAATAAAATAAACTGATGATGCATCACATTTTGATGCAATGTTAGTGAAGTTAAAAAAATATTCTGTTTTTTTTTTAATGTGTATTTTGGTTCTCTTTTTGTGCATGACATTTTAATGAAAAACACTGAAAATGTTGTACATAATTATCAGTGGAGGTCAAGTTAGACATATGATCACAGATCAGGGCTGCTTTAACCCTTAGTTAGGGTTGCGCTAACCTTTAACTTAAATGTAACCCTCTGCATTAGTGTTTGAGCAATGTAATTTTTAATTAGTAATTAAATTAACTGAAGATTAGGCACTTAACTTAGGGTTAGCAGTAACCCACATTTTCATTGAGCCTCAGTTGTCCAGTGGTGGGACATCAGACTATTAAGCTGAAGACAGTGGTTCAAAACCTGTTGGAGGCTGGCTCACACTTGACTACATGTCAAAAATATCAAATATTTGACATCCAATAGCCGATAATTAATAAATTAATGATTAATAAATCATTGTGTTCTAGTGTTATTGTTAACCAAAGTAACCCACATTTAGAACAACTGGGTACAGATGTTTAGAAAGGGGTGAAATTGTTTAAAGTTCTTGTTTAAATTTCTACTATTCTCATTGCTGTTATTCTCACCCAATGGTATGTTGATACAGTACAGACAGACTATTGGTTTAGATACTGCTGTAAGCACCGTGCTTTCATTAGTGTATGACAAAGTTTTTATGTCATACACTAATGAAAAAGTTCAAATTTGCAATTAATTTTATTTGTAATAATATGATGCAAAAAATTTGCTGTTTATTGAAGCGATTAAATGGGAATTCCTTGGGGTTTGTTTATAAACCATTTTAATTCAACTGTGTGATATGGTTTCCAATGACATTATCTAAAACCAATACAGAAGTAAACACAGTTGATATCACAATATGGCATATTCAGATTCAGAAACAATGCTTTTTCAAGTTGATATTGTCAACACATTTTGTACATAGATGTGCTTGAAATAGTTGTTATGCACTGGTATGGCAGGTGGTTGTGGAGCATGAGAGAGCGCTCCGCCAAGGCTCAATAGTTGGGTGTAAGCCACTTATGCTTGACCAGTGGTCCACATCTTGTTTATCAAAGGCCATAGTATGTGCTGTCCTGTCAGTAGGAAAGCTCATATAAAAGACCCCTTGCTGCTAATTGTAAAGAGTAGCCTATGTGACATTAGCAGGATTCCTCTATGGACCATGAGTCACATAACAACATATGTCAGACACCCAATAGCCATTGAATAAACAATGTGTTTTGGTGTCATTAAACAAACAATCCTTTCCTTTAACAGTTTGATTTGGATAACAGTAATGAGAAAATGTAATTTTGTAAATGGATATTTAAACCATGGATTTATTAGTCTATGGTAAGTTGTATGATTAAAAAATATAATCAGCCTTTGCTCACATTTTGATATTATTTGCCATACTTGTTATTAATATACCTTTCTTTGATTTCACTTTCTCAAGGGCGAGCACTGGTCTGTCGCCGTCCGGGAAGAGCGACCATTGTGACCCAGAACATTATAGGTTTTTTATCGTATGATTGTCTATCATTGTATACATGTATTTTTTGATACATCATTCAAACTTTCCATTTCACCAAAAACAAAAAACCTTTTTGGATAATTTTGATATTTTTAATATTAAATAGAACAGTAAGTAGTATCTTGTAACTGTGAAGTGTAGAAATATCTTGTCATTGTGACTGTATAAATAGTTTCTGGACCTGTTTTAGAAGTGTGATGGTAGACTATGAGTTGTTTATCCTATAAAGTTAAAAAAAATGTTTTGGGTCAGTATTATTATAAGGTTAAAAATATCTTAAATTTTGGTTTATCCTGTAAGATTAGGAATGTCTTGGGTCCATCATAAAAAAGTCTCCATATATCCTGTAAGATAAGAAACATCTGATCTATTCTGTTAGTTAGAAATGTTTTGGTTCTATTTAGTAAGGTTAAAAATGTCTGGTCTTTTCTGCAAGTTAGAAGAGTCTGATCTATTGTGGAAGTTAAAAATGTCTTTGATTTTGTTAGGTTAGAAATGTTTTGGTTCTATTCTGCAACCACTGAAATCGCCTGTGGCAATCAGCAATGCCATGGAGATTGACGCAGAGTTTTTAACTCTCCTCAACACTTTGTTTTGTAGAAACAATTTCTTTCTTTTTTTTTCAAGGTGTATTTTTTCTTATTAAATATACAGCATGAAATTGCTGTAGAAAATGCCATGGACACTAGTTCTTCATAGCATTTATTTTGCCATGAACTTTTCTTTATTGCAGTGGTTGATTCTGTTAGGTTAGAAATGTCTTGAGCTATTACTCAAGTTTAGAAATGTTTTTTAGTCTATTTAGGTTAGAAATATTTGGTTCCATTCTGTATGGTTAGAAATATCTTTTTATCTATTCTGCAGTTAGAAATGTTTTGATCTGTTATACAAGATTAAAAATGTCTTGGCTCTATTCTGTAAGGTTAGAAATGTCATTGATCATTGGCAGTCATCCTTATTTTTAAATGTTTATAACTGTTAATGGAGATAACAAAATAAAATGCTGCTGCACTTCAAGAGATTTTACCAGGTTACACAAGTGTCATTTTGTGATTATAGATGAATGGCAAAATATTTTTATCACTTTATTAACATCGTTATATCTTGTGACAATTTTCCAATCATGGAGAGAGTTTCATCATAATGCATAGATATTTCTCAAAACTATTACAATTCACTATTTATGCAAGATATATGCTTTTTTTTTTCCTGCATCCGTTTCAATTTTTTTTTAACAATTTATATTTTGAAATAACTTACAAAACCATTGAATTTTAATACAAAATGTTCTTAAATACATTATCCTTTGCTATCGTTAAGTTATCATCAGAAACCCAGTTGTAACTGCTTTCTGCCGTTAAAGCTTTATCACCTGTTTTGTGTGTGTGTGTGAGGTTTTTTCTATTAACATACCCTAACAAAGTCTGTTAAATTTACAGATATTTAATAAATTAAATGATTCAAGCTTGTCTAGTCAATCAAAATACCAGGATATCCAGTTGAATAGCAAGGGCCGATGAGCAATGAACATCCTTTTTTTACATCATGTATAACATTTAATACATAAATTTAAATTATTTGAGTTCATAAATTTTCTTTGTGGTTCAGTTCTCTCCATTTAAAAGCAAGAGGTTAATTGCCTAAATATAATTCCAGATGAGAAAATTTCAGATACGGAAAGCACTTTATCTGATTTTCACATTTCACTGGATGAAACGAAATGATTAAAGGCAAGTCAAGAAACACTTGCCACTTTCTATTTTCATTAAGTCTGGCAACTGTAAGCAATTATTATCCTGTGATGGAGAGGACTAGTAGCTATGGTAACAACAACAAAAAGCAATTAAAATGTGAAAACCTATCTAAACAATTAATTTAAATAGTTCTTGCACGTAACATTTGATATGTTTTTCCTGTGTTTGCTAGTTCGTCAAAAAGAGATGTTTCTTTTAGAAACATCGACATTTTTGTGTCCTCATATATATATATATATATATTTTTTTTTTTTTTGGTGACCACAATAGTCTAAAAATAATTCTCCATATTGATATATAACAGACTTTTGAAACAAATTATTAAATTTGATACACATAATAAAACTAAGACATAACTGGTAGATTTTAATACAGAACAATAAAGTATTAAAACTTAAGGTATGTTTTGATAAACAACAATGAGATGTAAATATAACATCTCGGGTAACCTTTTTTTTTCATTGTAATCTGTACATGTTAATACCTCTAAAATGTGTATTATTTCAATTTATAATTTCAAAAAACAAACAAAATTAACAACGAATGAAGTTATATGTAGAATTTTATTTGGACCATGAAAAAAAATTAGAATTATCTTTTAGTTTATAGATAACTGTAGAGATGACTACAGGTGATAAAGTGTAGTAGAAATGAAGCAGTTGGGGGTTTGATGTTGACAAGTTATTTATACTTTGGGTTTTATAATAGTTGGTGAAATGGTAAGTTTAATCACACCATCAATTTCTACATCTTTGTGAAATGTTTTCCAGGGTCGTGTTCACAAGCACTTAATAGTTCTAAATGAAAATCTCTTTGTAAATTGCAATCATCACTTTGTAAAGTAAATTAATTAATTTAAAAATAAACAATTTCTAACTTTCCTCCAGTATGTGTAGTACTTGGTTTGAAAGTACTTGTGAACACTGTAACATGTAGAGTGGACATAGCATCAAGTTGTCTGTTTTTTTTTCCATTTACTATTTTTGATTATTCTCTGAAGTAATACTGAAATGCAATCAAATATCGCCATAATAATGAGACTTGAAAACTTCAAAAGTATGGACATTTGTGTCATAAATTTGAAATATTTCAATATTAATTGATATCATTTGATATATCTGGATTGACTTTTTGCTCTGTTCACCATAAAGATCAACAATCAATATGTAAACTAAAAAACGTGCTTATAAAATTTCTAAATTTAATAAACAGTGATTTAAAAAAAAAAAATTAAAAAAAATTACATTTGTTGTTTGAACTTTGTTTGTAATTAACTTTTACAAAACACTTACGATGTAATTAACATTTTGTTTATAAGACAAGGCACATGTTTGCTGATTATGTTGTTAAATTTTTGTGGAACAACACAGATTTGCTTGTTGATCAATGATTGAAGTGTATATGCATGGATTTCTTACGTCTATCAATACTAGATGCTCAGTTAACATAGAATGTATATTTTTGTCTCTGCAGTTTGGGATGTTTGAAACAATGACCAGTGCATTTATTGACGAGTTCCCTGATCTGCTCAGAAACAGAAAGGTTCTCTTCACTGCTGCTATGTGCGTCTTCGAATTCCTCTTAGGAATCCCGTTTATCACACAGGTAAATCTTCATCAACGTGCTTTAGGTACCAGATGCAGAAAAATTAAATTTTATGGTCAGTTACGACAGAAATAAAAATGTTTCTAATAACTGTTGGCAAATCTACTTTCATCATTTTAATCTTAAGCACCGATTTTATTGAGCAATTTGAAAAAACCTAATGACTGGTGATATTGACATTATAAATGTATTTCTTGGTCTGTATTTCATCTATGAGCCTCAGGTGGTCCAGCAGTGGAATATCGGACTCTCAAGCTGATGACAGTGGTTCAAAACCCTTTAGAGGCTGACTCACACATGACATTTTTTAAATTATTGTACTGAGTTATTTATAAAACCAATGACCAGTGATAGTCACATAAATGTATTTTTTGGTCCGCACATGCATTTCATCTAGTCAGGGAAGAATGAAACAAATTGAAAAATATCCTAAGCTTGTTTGAGATGATGTGAAAAGTTTAATATTTATTCTTTGTTCAAGATGGAATCTACATTCTGCAGGTGATGATCCTGTCACTCAGTTATTCTTGTAAAAAGTTAATATGTGTGTTTTATTTTTCAGGGTGGAATCTACATTCTACAAGTGATGGACTGGTACTGTGCCACCTTCTCACTGATGATCCTCTCACTCACAGAATGCATAGTCATCGCATGGGTTTATGGTTAGTTTACTTTATATCATTTTATTTTTACATTAGCCTAGCTTAAAGGCATAGTCCCACGTAATTTAAGGGCTAATTGTCTAAATATTGATTACAAATGAAACTTACATGCATTTGTGATACTAGATCTCGCTTTCATATCACATAAGACGTTTTAACTGAACCATGGTAGAGGTAATTCCATGTCGAGTATAGATTTTTTTTTTTTTTTATCATATAAAATTTTCAAATTTCATGATAGGTACTTCTCGTATGTTTTCGTGAAGCTTCCAATTGAACGGCTTCATTTCAGAATGTGGGAATACCTGTCACTGGACTCGAAATATATACATCACACTTTCAGCAGAAAAAAGCCTTTATTTTTTCTCTATTTATTTATCCATGACCATAATTCATTATTATTTTAAAAACATTGATAATAAGCGAGATGTGGTGGTTATGTAAGTAGTTGAATGGAGTATTTCTGTGGGACTGCGTTTAACTCTATAATACATAAAACAGTATTTTGACATCAGGTACAATTTTTCATGCAGTTGTGTTTTGATGTGTCCACACATTTCCACATCTTTTGAATGAATGACTATAACTGTTAATATTTGATGAATTCTGTGTTACTTTTTTGAGTTTCAAAAAACTGCTGATCTGCTTAACCAGACAAAAATACAGATTATATCCTGTTTTTAATGGCACATGTGAAAAATGTTTACGAAATGTTGATCATGAATGAAAGTTGTGATAATGGTAATGGATTGTTTTTGAGCGATTTAGGCCAGATTAACAATAAAATACTTTACTGTCCACACATATAACATGTGATGAGTCTTAAGCACAAACATTTTTTGTGGATATTATAAAATATAGCAAAATAACTTTTTATGAACTTTTCCTGCTTGTTTTCCGACAGTAGCCTAAAATTTGACAGTATTAACAATGTAAGTAGCATTTTCAAAATATTCATCCTTTCCTGAACAAAATTTGTTATTTAATTTTTTCATTGCTTTGTTTCAGGAGTGGACCGATTTTTCAAAGACATTGAGTTGATGATTGGACACAAACCCCATAAAATCTGGAAAGTGATGTGGTGCTATGTCACACCGGCTACTATTGTTGTAAGTATAATGCACATAGTCTTGTTTAGGATGAGGGAAGTGGGTGGCTTGAGTAATAAAGATTATAAAATTATGTAAGCTTCCCTTGTTTGTTAATAAACCATAGAATGACACCCAGTATTGTACTAGAGTGTTAAATTATCTATATATATTACCATTTACAATCTAATACTGTAATTAACCATAGAATGATATGTAGTTTATAAGGGTCGTACCCTCAGGGGTGGAGTTGGCCCCGGATGGTTCTTTTTTTTTTTACTCCAGAAAACACATCCTTGACTAGTCACAAATGTGTTTATAAAATGTTCTCTCCAAACCCCCAATGATTTTAGTCTGGGTATGACCCTGTTTATGCACTGATTTTCTGCGATAACAATCACGGAAAAACCTATCTGAAATGGCGGAATTCACAATTTTCTCCGAAAACATAATTACTTGTCTCCAAATAACGCAGTTTATTAATTAAATGGATTTTCCATCCGCATTTTGGAAACAAAAATAGTCTATACCTGTCTATACTGATATCTGTAAGTGTCACGTCAAATTAATTTGCTGCCGAGACGACCACCAGTCGATTTAATGGAGAAAACTGGAAGTTTTTTAAAATATTTTTTTGCTCTAATTCTCCGACAATTACGCGAGTTGAAAATTTATTACATTTTTGGGTTTATTTATAATATTCGTGATAATTTAAAACTATGAAAATTGGCACTTTTTTAATGTGATCAATTCTAATTATATCCTCGGATTTTTGCAAGATCCGAGTATTGCCGAACTCAACGGTATGGCGTGTTAAACTAGTTTCAATTCATGTTTTTTTTTCGTTTTTTTATATATATATATTTTTTTTTAAATTTGCGTGTGCATACGTTTATGTATTCAATGGAAAATACTTCAGTGGAGCACAAAATGAAATTATAAACTTTACTGAAACGGAATTTGTTAAATTCTGAAACGAAAAAGGGGAAAATCAGTGCCTCTACACTAGGGTGGAGATCTTTATAGTATCTACAATTTATTAACACTCTAAATGTTGATAATGTTTTGGACTCGTTTAAAAACTGCTTCTGTTTGCAGTTCATTTGGCTGTTCAGCGTGACCCAGCTGAAGCCGGTAACCTATGGCGATTACGAATACCCAACATGGGCAATCGTGTTTGGCTGGATGCTAGGACTTGTGTCACTCATTCCTATTCCTGTGGTGGCAATCATTGCTATTGCGAAAGAAGAGGGACCACTCATTGCAGTAAGCTATCATTTAATTAATTCCAATCTTTAAATATAGTGTTTTCTAAACAGTGTCTAGATGTAAATAATGCAGTTATTTTTAATGTTTGTGTTTAAACAATTGAAAGTCTTTCATAATGGTTTATGAGATATAGCCAGGCTGTCATGAGAGGAGATCAATTTATTTCACTTGTTTGTTATTACTTAGCATCAACTTCTTCTTTAAATGCTTTTACTTCGTTGTGGTTTGTATTGGATCATCTCGTGTCTTCAAGAATTTTGGTGCAGTGAAAAATACTGTATTAGAAAAGTAATATAAAAATGTGAAATTTTAAATGTCAGTTGCAGATGCAGTATTTCTGAAAGTGGGAGGTCCAAATATTACTTCCACTCATAAAAGGTTAAAAGACCCAAAAATACAAGAAAAGGGTGGGTCTGGACCCCTGGATCCTCTATTGAATGTTGTGATTACCACGTAAAAGCATAATATTTAAATATATTTTTAGCGCATCAAGAAGCTTCTTCAGCCAACTGAAGACTGGGGACCAGCTGTCGACCAACACCGAGAGAAATATCTGTCAACTCTCCCAAGTAATCAAACCATGACACCTATTACAGTGGCACCAGTCCAGGAAGAAGTGACACTGTTGTCTGCTAACAAACTGCCAGAGAGCAAGTGTTGAGGAACGGAATCAATGGATGTCAGAGGATGGACAGCAAGAACAATCAGAGTGGAAACTGTCACAAACTGCCTTTCTTCCATGAGACTGTGTGCAAACATGCATCTTGACATTAGCAGCACAAACATTTGATTTAGCAATGGTTGTCAACCTTGTGACCATCATGGGCATCTCAGCAGTGTACATAGTGTTAATATCATCAACACGGCTACACTTTGTCGAGATAAGCATCCCCATAGTTAAAATGAACGTTTCCTGGAAACAGTTGTTATAAGTCAAGATAGTTATGGCATTATCATGGTCAACATCATTATTTCCATTTGACATGGACCATTCTAAGTCAAAATAAGTTAAGACAGACCTAAGTTGAGACAGTTCAGACGGACCATTCTAAGTCGAGATAGTTAACATGGCATTGCCATAGTCAACTTTGGTATTTGCAATCAAATGGACCATTTCAAATAATTTAACAGAAATTTCTGCGGGTTATGGGCCATTCTAAGTTGGTCACTTTACTTTTATTTTTTTGATATCGGTTGGTTTATAAAAACTTGTTACTACAGATTACATACAGCATAAATCTCACCCCTTTCTACTACATTTCACAGTATTTACAACATAAAAATAATCTTATTACTTGCAGCGAATGCAGTGGTTAAGTTTTTGTACAATATGAATCTAGTCATGTTTTTATCAGATATTACTTTGTTTACAACATGTATAATAATAATAATAATACTGCTTGTACTGATGCAAATGGTTGCAGACTACATGATTTGAATCTAGTATTCTGTGGACGTCACTGCTGTAACAATGTACAAAGATACCACTGCTTTTGATGGACCATAGCTTTATACTTTTTGTTGTGGATGTTCAAATTCATAAGTGATTTGTGCCACAATCGATCATTTGTAATACAGATGTATTTACATTCATATCATTTTTAAACAGATATGTCAACTTCCTCAGTGTAAGATCATGTATATTTTTAACAACATATTTTCATGATATGTATTTGAAGCAAACAGATTAAATTAATATTTGAAATTTTAATAAAATATTTTTGAGCTTGTAGTTGTTTTCGGTTTGCTAAACAAGAAACGGGTTCTAAAAAAAAAATGTTTTGTTTTATAATTTTAAAATATTAATGGAGGTACAAGTTTTAACAAAATTTGCCAAAAATCACCAATTAAAGGTGAGGAATTTTAACATGTATTTTAACAACTATAATGCATTTAACTTTGGATGTGTAAAATAATAAATATTTTTAAACGTTTGAAATTTTACCTAGATGGCATTTTATGATTTGTCTAGCATTTATTTTAAATAGTCAAGCCTCAGAGTTAACATTCTCAGCTAGGTGCCCTGTGCAACAAAGTTGAATTTTTAGGCACAAAATATTTATTTAGGAGTACACTTTTAACTAATAAAAATGCAAAAAACAAACATCGCCAATTCTGTATATGTGCATATTGCTAATACTGATTTATTATGATTATCAAGTAAATTCAAAGACTGCATTATATACTATTTCTGTAATTATTATTTATCGAAATAACCAGCAGGTAAAGATTTACCATTAAAACATTACTAACATAATGCACTGAAATATATGCCAAACATAGACGTAAAATTGTAGTCTCATTTGCAACTACCTAGTCACAAATTGGAGTTCTGATAGTATTGGTGAATTAAGGGACATACGACAATCGGATCTATTCCTTTTAATTTGTCACATTTCATTAGTTTGATTTTGCTATATCGTATTCATATCATTTATAATATTAAAGTACCGAGTAAAGTATTTTTTATTAATTTATTGAGTTATGTAACTGTTGTATCAAGCTAACATTCAGCAAGAATGTGTTGATAGATAACATTGCCATTAAATGGTTGGACCCAATGCAGAAATGCATTCCAGATATTTGATTTAAACCTTTTCCCTTTGTTTTCTTATCTATTTATTGCTGTCCTTGTATATTTGTCTCTGGAGTGATTTCTTAAAAACAAAAACTTCATTTATATGCCAGTTACATTTTTACATAAACACAAACCTTAATTTTAAAAATTCACAACGAAATCAGTATCTTGAAGCATTGTATAACATGCTTCTTAGAGTTAATGAACAAAAGACATTTCATTATTTGAATTTACTATATGAGTACACTTTGCTTTTCTGTAATGCATGTTTGAAACTAAACATATTTTATCCCTAAAGTTCATTTTTCATATTTTCCAATGTATTGTCTTTCACAAGCTAAAACATGTTTTACAACTAATGTGTATATGTGGTAACTAAAACAAATTAGTTTTCACAATGACATTCACTTTATTGCTCAAATTAATAAGGGTAAAATTTATTTCATTCTGTAACTATAGGTCTTTGTTTTCTTGTGAATACTTGTCTAGAAAGACGATCACATTAAATTTTAGTTATCTTGATAACTTAAATGAGCTTGAAGTTTTTGGTTTTCTTTAACAAATGTTTTGTGTTGTATCATTTTTAATGTTTAGTGACGTACAATTTTTATAATAAAATTTTGCCAACTGTTTCTAATGAGAGTTGGGAAGTTGGACAAAACATTGTTTTCATATATGATTTAGCGTTAAATTAAATCTGTAACAGGACAAATACTAACTTTAGAATTTTACACTTTACAGACTTCACAATTATAATACCTGGTACTGTATTTGTTGACATTTAACTATCAGTTACCTCCCCTTCCCATTTCCTTAAAATATCATTTGTTTGAATTTACCACATCACATTACATTGTGTACCAATTTTCTCTTTCGTTTCGTTTTCATGAGTTTAGTAGAAATACTGGGTCCATTGTTAACAAAATTGTTGTATTGCTATACATAGGCCAACAAGTTGTACAAAATTACATATTTTATCAAATAAAATTGAGAACCAAATACAGAAGTTTTTGTTATTGCTTTTTTTTACTCATTTAATGTGACTGCTTCACCAAAAAGGTGTTTTATTCTGAATCTTTAGTATGTGAAAATGTTCTTTCTCTAAATACATTGGTATCGATCTGGTCATGGTGGAACAGTGGTTATGTCTGGACTCGTCATGCTGGTAGTTGCTGTGGTCAAAATTCTGTGGAGGCATGGGATTTTAAATCGTAAGCTGCCTTAAATCCAGAGTAAGTGTTTCACTAGTCCCATTGGGTAGGTGTACACCATTTGAACTGACCAATGGTCCACTTGTTAATTAAAATTGTTAATGTTGTGGTATGTGTTGTCCTATAGTGGAAAAGTGCTTATGAAAGATCTTTCTGCCAATTAAAAGAATAGCCTATGTGGCAGTAGCAAATTCCTCTTAAGACCACGAGTAAAGAAAAAAAGTAACATGTTCGACACCTAATAGCCATCGAACAAACAATATACTAGGGTGTTGTTAACCAGGGTAGAGTACTTCCAGTGAACAGTGTTCAAGTAACTGAATCCAGATGTCAATCTCTGCTGGGTACTTCCACTAAAGTGTCCTCAAAGTAACTAAAGTTTGTTTTATTTAACGACGCCTCTAGAGCACATTGATTTTTATCTGATAATCGGTTATTGGCCTTCATACATATGGTCATTCTGACATGTCTTTTAGAGGAAACCTGCTGCCACCACACATGATATTCTTTCTGATAAGGATCTTTTATATGCACTGTCCCACAGACAGGCCTTTTATAAACCTGTTGTGGACCACTGGTTGGAACAGAAAATAGCCCAAACTGCATATGGGTCCACAGAAGGATCGATCCGATGACCAACTGGTTCACAGTCAGACACGCTACTGTTTGAGCTAGATCCCGCTCCCTCCAAGTAACTGAATCCAGATGACAATCTCTGCTGAGTACTTCCACTAAAGTGTCCTCTTCTCCCAGTACCTTCATCCAGAAAATGGGTATCAATGAAGTGGGTTGTTATCTTAAAGACATCAATATCAAGCCAGTTTGAGGAGCTGCATGTTGTGAACACTGGGGGAAAATCATATACTTTAAATATGCTGGTCATCATCAAAGTAAAGACTACAAAGAAAGTGGTTTCTTAACAAGTCTCTTTTATTCAGTTCTCTCATTTGGAAATGGAGCAACCTATTGCTATGTCAATTTTGACATCTCGTGTGTTTAAACAAAATTATGAAAGACTATACTTTGCGTCGCCAAAAGTGAGTGGAACATCAAAACACCAAAGTTTTTCAGTAGAAAAATAAGTGCCTTTCAAATCTTTTGCAACATGTACACGATGCACAAAAGTATTTCACTTTATAACTTTTTGGATTATATATGGTTGCTATAGCAACAAAAATGGTATCTGAAAAGTAAAAAAAGGGCTAAAGTGTATAAAAATAGTTTTTTCCTGTTTGTTCTACAGTCCCTAAAAGAAAGGTTATTGTTAAAAACGATGGTGCCAATCTGACGAGATGTGAAGTATAGTACAAACACTGCCACTTTCAATCAGTTCCTGCAATGGACAGACATTTCACAGACTTAACATTGATATTAAATGTAACTTCGAGTTTGATATTGTTTGTACCCAACATCCGTCTTAATGTTTCTCTCATACTACTTTGTAAACACAAAAACATATGAACTGTTCAACATTACACAAGGTTAATAAATTTCTCAAACAATGTATCATTTAAAAATAAACTTAAGATATATTGTATCTTATGAGTAATAACACTTGTTTACTGTGATCCAGTGACTATGTCTTCATCCTATAACTGCCATTTAAATAAACAAACGATACAAGGCATCTATATACAAAATTTTATTTTTTACAAACCATAAAGTAGCTATTGCTTGATTACAGAGAAGCAGCTAATAAAAACAAAGTTGAAAATGTAATAAATAAAACAGTGACCGGGTAATTGTAAATAAAGAATATGCAATAAAAATAATCTGTTACATCATATTACAAGTCATTAACTCTTATTTTAAGATATGTTGTTTCATATTAAATCAATTTTAAGGTTTACATGTTAAATGGATTTTAAGGTTTACATGTTAAATGGATTTTAAGGTTTACATGTTAAATGGAGTTTAAGCTGTTTTATGTTTAATGGATTTTAAAGTTTTCATGTTAAATGGATCTTAAGCTATTAAAAAGTTATGATCCAAACTAACAAACAGGATGTGTCAAAATCAATAATTGAAGAAATGGTAACCAATGCTAATTTGAACTATAGTCTGTTTGAGCTACTTGGAACATGGTTTTTGACGAATAAAAAACTAAATATATAACTTACCTCATTAAGGTTGATATTTTTTAAAATAAAAAACATGTCCTATTTTTTGTCTGGGTTGGTTTGTCCATTGGTTCTATAATGTTTAAACGGCAGACAAAAGTAATTTTTTTTATATTTCGAGCCGGCGTTACTTAGACCGCCATGTTTTATTTGCTGCAGAATTCATATAAACATAGGGGTGTTAGGT
>JAULBS010020357.1:0-10754 GCA_032355785.1 Symmetromphalus regularis
GCATACTTAACATTATATTACTATAACATCAATGTGACAATACATAGAAATACATGTACATAGAAATCAAAGACAAAATAAATAATTTGCATTATTAAGACTTGTACTATGGTCCATCGACACTGTGAACCAGCTCTTTATCCTATTGCGCTAATGAAGACAAGTTGGTAAAAGGTGGATTAAAACTCCTAGTCAATCCTTTTCTGAGAGTAACATAAATTACAGAAAATAACGATTACTTTCTGTATCTTTCTCTATGATACTGTCTAGCATGTGCATGTACATATCATTAAGATAGTAGTTTGAAAACCGGGGCCTGAAATGGGAGCGTGTTTTCACAAACTTATTATTGTTATATTATAGGTGATTTGTAATAGTCTAATTTAATAACTCAACCAGAAGTGAGTGTATAAGTTATACCCACACTTACTCGGTGTATCAGTGAATATCCTACATGACCAGAACTATAGGATATTCACAGATACACCTTGTAAAGTGTGGGTATAACTATTACCAGCACAAAAATAATTAATGAAATATTGAAGGTGCTCAGATAAAACATATGTTTTGGCTCGTGACATGTATATTAATGTCAAAGGTCGTCTTATTCAGTCATTTGGAGATGGGAGGAGGTCTGACATAAAACATCTTAATTTTGTTAAACTCGATAAGGCTATTATATGATCATTATATAATCATTATGATCATTAGATGTTATATTTTTTTTCACTATGACTTACTTGCATTTTTCAGTTTTCACGGTTTTAACAGTGCTGACATTGGTGACTACTATGCGTCAGTACGGCAGTGTGGCGGTGGTCATACGCTGACATTCCCACACAAAAGAACTAACCGTACAACAAATGTGACGTGAGTAGAAGTCATGATTTGCACACATGCACACACACACGCATGCACACATGCACTCACACACATACACACACACATACATACACACAATATACAATTATATATAAAGCAAAGGTATAAATTTATATAATGTGTGTGATTGTAGAATAGTATAAATGTTGCATGAGAAAAAGTAGTGTATTACTTCATATTTCCAATAGTAAATGTTTTCTTTTTCTCAAATAACATTCATTCTGCTCCAGCATAACTTATAGCAATGATTGTTGAGTAAACCATCACAGCTTTGTCAAAATAGCCTGTGGACTTTGTCTTTGCAGTGATTTGGATAAATGCTAACATATATTTTCTTTTGATAATTGCTGTTTCAGAACCAAAAGTGTATAAGTCTGTGTTTGGCACTTACTGGTACCACTGAATTCCCCTAAATTAGCTACATCTGGTGCACAAAGGGTGTATGTAAGTTTCTGAAGCTATCCCACATTTGTCTTGAAATCAAAAGATATTCCACATTAAATTTGTGTGTAGGTGAGAACAGTTTTAGGCCCTTTTCTCCATTACGTGCTACCCCAATTTATACCCTTTTGGTTCTGAAGCAACGAAATGATTAATAGTTGGAATGGTTTGACAAACTTGAAACACCATTAATAATTATTTTGTAAATCAAAATGTCAAAAAGATCAAATTTGAGGATATATACTGGAAGTGTACCAATTGAATTTAGACAATAGCAAAGGCACAAAACTAAATTTGAAAAAACATTGATTGTAACCTCAAAATGAACATCAAGAAACAATGGTTTATTAGTGATCATTGAGATGATTTTGAAATAACATTCATTGTTTTTCAAATTACTAGTATGGCTTTATTGTTTGAGTTGTTGTGAAAATTCACCAGGCCTTACGCTTATAAAACTTTGTGTGGCTTCCACTGTCTTGTTAGGTGGGGGTTGAGGTTATTGTTAAACAACTATATACACAGTCTTGAGACTTCAATATTATGCCAACATTGTATGAATAACATGTATGATGTCATCAGGTTTTATTAAACCATGTCACCTAGTATATACCTTTTAACTTTCATGCCTTTTAATTTACTCAGGTTTTAAAATGTGACTGGCATTAAAGATTTTAGAAAATTTGATATTTTTTAAATCATTACAATGTTTCTACAGTTCCTTTTACCGAGAAGATCTCTTTGAACCGAAGACGTCACCAGTCATGCAGAAGTATGATTTTTTTTCTTTTCTCACACAGATACAATGAATAGATTTATTTTTTATGTAAGTTTATTACCCACGTAGTGAGGATCTGGAAACTACATTGTACGTGCACGTACCATAAGCCACCTTAGTTATATACAGAATAATGATGTGTATGCATTCCATTTTTTATTCCATTTCCCCTCATAACTTTAAGTGTATATTCAGGGCCGTAGGAACCGGATGGGGGTTGGGTGGCACATGCCCCCTCCCCCACCACCATATGAGTGGCTTTTTTTTACACATTGTTTTCCATTGTAACCGAAATGTAATATAGTTTGTACCCAATCTGTCAGTGCCCCATCACTCTCAAAGTCGTTCCTACGGGCCTGATATTATATATCACAGAGCTGTTACTTCACTAAATTAGTTTGAATTTACAAGTTTTGATATGTAAGGCTACATGTATGTTTTAGTTGAGCTCAACAATAATTCACATTTGTTTAGTTTTTATATTTTGTACACAGTAACAAAATGAAAACACCATGTAGCACTATGATGTTTTAAAATCTGTGACTTTTGACAGTTGTTTTAAGAATTTAGCTTGAAAACATTATGTACTGTTAAAGACTTGTAAATAAATTTGTGTGATATCCATCTGCTTTCAGAGGTGAAATGGATGTCCAGGGTGTAGATGGACACATATACAAGGGCCGCACAGTATCGGTTAGTATCAAAAATGATTTCAGACAATAAATTGCTTATAAAATTCAATTATTTAATTTTAAATATCATGACAAATTTTATTTTATTTTAAATATCAAGTGACTAATTTTCTTTTAAAATATTTATTCTGGATAATTATTTGAGGGGTATTAAAAATTTCAGTGGTTTTTTTTCTATGGCTTTTTACAAAACTTCAAATAAATATTTGACTATCATAAGAACTGTAATGTTGGTTTGATTACTATGAACACACACAATAAAATATCAGTAGGTCATTCTATTAAATGATAGACGTTTCTTTTGCAGCATCCAAAACCACCTTCAACCCAGAATGGGCGTGTAGCTCGGCCAATGTCAGCCCGAGGCCCCCAGTCTCCACGCCCCATGTCTGGACACCGCACTGTCCGGCCACAGTCTGCACTTCCAGGCTCATCGCGGCACTCAATGGATTCATCCCGCACCACACCTGTTGATGATGCAGGGATTGAGACTGATGTCATCCAGGTGGATGTCCCTATGACCGACATGAGTCACGGCACCACAGAATAAAACCATCTGATCACTGATATTATTTGTTTTTAAAGATTGTACCCATGATAACCATGCTATGCTGAATCAGTCAGCTTACATTATGACCTTGCCTTTCTGGCTGTAGCAGAATGGTTTTAATTGAATGCCTCCGAGATTTGGTTTTGTTTTAAGTCTTGGTGTATGTTTGAGTTTGTTTGGCTAAACTCTGGTTGGTAATACCTGCCATTCATTGCTCAGTTTTCACCAGTCTTTCTGTGCTAATACTTACTGTAAGTACTCTTTGGTTTCTTCTCTTCCTCTTACTCGTAGTTAGATCCAGAAAATACATTTAGGGGGACCCCTAAAGAATTTAAGGATTTAAAAGGTAGTTTAAATTTTTTTTTTTTTTTAAATCACAAAATTTAGGGGGCCTGGGCCCCTGGGGCCTCTAGATCTGCCACTGGTTACAGTGTAGGTCTGAGCATGAGTATTGGAGACATTCTACTAGTTTATTTGGTCCACATAATATGGGGTTGTTCACAGTTATAAATATTTTACTATCAGTACAAACCATATGTTGGTGGAGCGGTATATGGTGGGGGGGGGGGGAGTGAGGGTCACAACCAAAATCTACATTTTAAGCTTGTGAATTGATAGCGAGAGGGGGAGTGGATTAAAAATTTGTATACTTGTACAAATAGGAAAAGGTCAAATTGTGAATGAGGCCAGTCTGTTATAAATGTGAAAAACAGTCAAATGCATTGTTAATTCATCAAGCATCTCTTTGTCTACATTCTATATTCAACACCATTTTTGTGTGGAACTGATGACATTTGTTAATCCACTGTCGTCCATCCATCCTTTAATTGCCAGGTCCTACTATTTAATTGGATTACTCTAGATTTAGAATAAGCAGTTAAACTATCTCAGCAGGATATTAGTCGTCTAGGAAAATAAGTCGTTCCAGTAAACAGGCCAGTAGGAATGACTTTGGGAGTGGAGGGCACTGACAGGTCGGTTACAAACTCTGTATCAGATTTTGGTTACAATGACAAGCATTAATTTGATTTAAAAAAAGCCCAATCTCCCCCCCCCCCCTCTCCCTTTTCCTACAGGCCTGGTAAAAGCTTGTCATAAATATGTGTAAATACATGTTATGCAGTGTTTTAGTTTGTAAAATATAGTGTACAGTCAACATTCTTTTCATAGGTTGAGTAACTTGGAATACTTATAAATATAAACTGTGAAGTGTTTTATTAGATCAATGCTTGAATAATATCTTTTTAGCAGAAAACAATTCCTGTTACAATCTGTGAGAAATAAAGAAAAACATCAGATTTTGAGTGGTATTAATGTAGATATGTCAGTATTAAGACATCAGTAGGGGAGAGTCATGAGGATAGAGCTTTTTAAACATTGGACTGATTGGCATTTTAATTTTTATATTTTCTATAACTGTTGAGGATAAAAAGGGGTAAAACTGTCAAATCCAAAAATAAAAGTTTAATGGTTGTGCCATACATTACAATTTTATAACCAGTTTAAAAGATGTACAGATGTTGTTTTGTACAATGGAGAAATGTGTTTCGTGTGACAGCTGGCTAGAGTATACAATGGAATACTTGGTGAGTGCATCAGAAGTACTCTGAAGCCAACAAAATAAAACTGTTGTTTCTACTCGAGATTCTCTTCCATCCCCCACCTCACCTCCTTCTGCAATACTCAGTAGAAATACTGGTACACAAGGAAAGATTAATGGTGATGTCTTCATTGCATTGGCTGCCGCAGATCTGTCGGGATTGTTTCAGTTTTGAGCAAGCCATTATAATAAAATGCATTATGTGAATGAAATGTTAAATCTTGCAATAGTTTTGCAATAGGGTGGCTGTTTGTGTTTTTTTATATGTGATAGAAAATGAATGTTTTAAAAATTATAGTTTATGCAAGTAGAAAAAAAATCTGGAATCACATTATTTATAATCTAGTTCCCCAGATTCCAGTGTTAATACATTCTATTTCTTTCATTACAGTAATTAGTCGAAATACAAACTTTTTAAGAGTGCTACAACCTCTATCAAAGTTTATCAGAATAGGCCGAGTGCTGTAAACAAGTTGTTACAGCAGAGCCTCATTTTCATCTACACATTTTTTAATGAATGGATAGGACTTGGTTATTTTGAATGAAAACCTGTTTGTTTGCTGAATAAGAATCGGGCCACATTGCAATTTGGAATGTAAAAACCCATGTCAAATAATAACTACAAATTTATTTTACTTGCCTATGGTCAACTATAATTTAAATGTACTCTCCGTGACCACAGATTAACCCCATAAAAGCCTAAAATATGTCCCAATTTGAGAATATATATAATTATATGTATATACATAAAACATAATATCACCTATGTGCAATTATTGGTTTTCAAGATTGCAGTGCTGAACATGTACGTTTCTTATTAGATCAGTATTATCCGTCCATATTTCAGTCAGTATTTTAATCTAGCTTGTTATTTATAATGACCTTTACATAGTTACCATCCAACTTTACACCTGCATTTTAACCCTGCTTTATTTACGAAGTCATATAAATGTTCTGTGCTAGTATTTAAACCAATTTACTGATTTGTATAGTTTTTGTGCCAAACTTTCCTTGTACTTTACATCTGTGATATTATTTGTGTTGTTTGTAGTTTTACAGACAGTATTTATCTCTGCTTTTTACAGGTAGTTTGTTAAGTAAATTACTCTGTTATTTGCAATATTATCAGTGTATGTATGTATAGTGTGTATTATAGAGTTTTAAATAACAAGTAGCCAGTCTTTCTGAAAAAGATGAATGAAGTACACAATACACATTACTAACACCAAAACCTTTTATCTTTTTCAGATTACACATCAGCTGATGTGTATTTCGCAACCCCTGCAATTAAAAAAATATCCATGGCAAAATAATTGCTGTGGACCAATAGCGTCCATGGTATTTTCCACGACAAGTTTAACTTTCACACATTTCCAACTCTGAGATTAATAAAAAAAAAAAAAAAAAACCCACACCATTAAATAAAAAAATTTATTCCTTGTAAAAAAAAGTACCATGGCATTGCAGACTGATGCAGGCAATTTGAGGGGTTGATTTCATTACGAAAGGAATAAAAATAAAATTATATTTTGGTCTTTTTTTTATGTATCATGTAATGTTTGCCAGTATTCAATAGAAAATAGAAACTTCAGTCTTAGGAATGTGTACATTTTGTCAAATACAATATACAAGGACAATTTAATTCTTGAAAATGTCTGAAAGTGGAACCTGTCTATGATTGTTCTCCATGTCAAAACAATCTTGCTTAAAAACTGTAATCTGACAAAAACATGTTCCTTACTTTTACTGCACAGAATGATGTATATGCCTTGTGATTAATAAACATTAGTAAACTTGTTCAAGTTTCATCTCCCCCAGACCTTGATTGATAATGGGATTTTTGTTGATTTTTCTTCAGAAAGGTGGGTCATTGAGAATATAATATTGATGAAATGTGATATGAAAACATCTCATTGGATATTGAGTTTTATGTTAATACTTGACCTACATCATCAGTATTAACCTGTATATATATTTTTATTTAATTGTTTCTCACTTTATAAATAAATTTAAAAGAAAATTCATTGATTTGTGTACTTTAAGTTTTAATATAAAAATATTTAAATTTTCAAAAATATTATGCCTTTAGTTTTAAAATACGTAAAGAAACATTTAAATATAAATATGTCATGTTTCTGTCATCTAAAAACATTTTATTTTTTGTTTAAGGCTAAGTTAAGTGTTGTTGTTTTTTCTGTTTCTGAGAAATTGTGCTAAGTTAAAGAAATCTTGAGTATTTTGCAGAGGTCAGCTTGTTTTTGTTTGTTATATAAAATTAAAAAGAAATTAATACAAATATCTGATTTCAGTAAATGAGAAATATTTTAAGGATGGTTCAAACAACCATATCACAGAATTCTTGTGACATCACCATCAAATCTTAGCATATTTCAACTGCCCTGAATCACGGTTAGACACTTGAAACTGATGGTTGAGAAAAAAAAAATATGTTAAAAAAAAAATCTTAATTTGTCATGTCTACTACAATTAAAAAAAACAATACATAAAAGATCATTATTATAAATTTGTAAATATATTGAAATGAAAATAACAAAAAAATTGGCAAAGTCAAATTTATTTTAAAAACTTTTGTTTTAATTATTTTGTTTTAATATGTAGAAGAGCTCTCACATTTTTTCATTGCTGTTTTTGTTTTCTGTTAATCTTGAAAGAAATTGTTTGTTGTCCATTTGTTATTTATTTTAGCTCAAATGTCCATTATTTTCTTTTTCCTCTTTAAAGTTATGTTGTAATACTGTTTGAAAATTTGATTTTTTTTTTTTTAATTTGAATGTTATATAAATACATATGAAGTTTATTTTTTTGTTCTATGCAAACATGGCTGTGATAAAGTTCAAAGTCTTACATCTGTGATTGTTATCTAGTCTAGGAACAAAGGCTAAACATTTTATACAGTTGGTAGAGTATATAGTTTATATATATATTATATTTGTAGAGTAGTGCAGTTAAAAAGCAACAAAACATTGTTTGAAGTTTGATTCTCAGACTTTTCACTAAAAGCGTGCACCAGTCAAGTCTGAAATATGGTTATTGTTTCAATAACAATTGATATCATCAAAGAAGTAAAAATGTGACAAAATAGTTTGAATATGATTGTTCATCTCATCACAAAAGCCTTTTTCTTTCAGTGCTGTTTTTAGCATTTCATATAACATTTTCTGCCCCATATGTTTTGTTGAGTACTTTAATTACATTGGGATGTTGTGGATCTTTAACCATGTCTGCTGAGGTTGGTTTAGCTGTTAGACATTTTAGTTCCAATACAAATATATTACCTTTAAGTTTAAAAAACAGATTTAATTTGTTTGACCCACTAAAATGTACAAGTAAACATGTTTACAGTCAAACCTGCTCATACAGCCACCTATGTTAAGAAACTACCTGTCTTAAATAGTTATCTTTATTTTCTCCTTAATCATCTCACTTAGTACAATGTGCTCTTAAAGTGTAGTCAAGGAGATAAACCCCAAATTTGACATTAGGTATGAACTTTGGTATAAATGCATTTTTTTTTCTCCAAATGGTATATACAAATACCATACACTAACAATATTGGATAATTTCAAAAACCACAGAATTGCCTAGACATACTGTGACAACATTGGCCTAGATACCTCAAATGTTGTACTGGTATAAACAATTCACGAAATATTGACAAAAATAGAATGTTTGGCAATGACGGCACCTAATTTGCATATCAGACAAAAATATCATTTCTGGCAATTTTATGTATTTGCATATTTGAATGTAATACAATATTGGATCATTTCCAAAACAACTTCATTAGTTAGGCAGACCCTCAAAACATGGGTCTAGACACTTCAAATGTTGTTCTGATGTCAGGTATATTATTTCCTGAGATACTGGCAAAAATAGAATTTTTAGTAATGGCGACTCTAATTTGCATATTTTAAAAATTTGCCCAAAGGTGCCAGAGTGGCATCCACCTGATTCTTTGTGTATGGACCCCTAACTAGCATATGGAGCAAAAAAATTGCATTCATACCAAAGTTCACACCTAAGTTGGATTTCTCCTTGACTAGTGGCTGCTTAAGACAAATTTGACTGTACGTGTATAAAGAAAATATTTGTTAATGATCTCAATTTAATACAAAAAGATGAACAACTATATTTTAAGTGGAATCTTCAATAGTATTTTCTCACCTTATATCAAACAAGCATACACTATTTGAAATCATAAAAATAAAAATTTTAAACTGGACTTTTTGAGAAACCTATAAGAAAGTTTAAATTCAGCATGTCTAATTGTTAATGAGTGTCTTTGAGAATTGTTAGAAACAGTATAACAATTCATTGTATTTGTAATTTGTATCAAATTATCTGTCTGTAATTGTTGTAAAATCTTTTGTTAATTGATTAAAGTTTTATAAGTAATAGTAAACAATTTGTGGTTTGGAAAGCAGTGGAAAACTTTGATTTCAGTCATCCAATAAGTTCAGTCAGAAATGTTTCTTGTGGGATTAATATATATATATATATATATATATATATATATTATGTACAGTATGTGATTTTCTAAGTGAAGACATGTTAATATGTACATGTACTGGTATTCATCCATGTTCATTATCTGTAATATCTGTATCTATTAACATTTAACACAGCAATTGCCTTGTAAGTTTTAAAGTTTATTGCCATTTCTTGCTTTGCATATTTTTACATAATTAGCTCAGTACAATGTATATTAGTAATAAAAGAAATTCAGTAAAGTGTGATAAATATTAATTTTGTGAGCACTATGAAACAGTTTTAAATTCAGGCCTGTGAAATTGTGTGAATTATAGATTTGTTTGCCAGTTTTATGTGTCTGGTTTTGTGTAATCCATGTGTCATTCACACATTAGGCCCTGCGTATTGATCTGTTGAACAGTTATTGGCACTGTTCACATATCAACATGACCTGAAGTTCTTTGTATTTTTGCAAGAAAACAATATTTGTGAAAATAATATTTCTTAGTACTTAATGCTAATAAATAATTGCTGGGGCTGATTTGTTTGTTGTATTAAGTTAATTTGTGTCAAATATATGGACTTGTTATCAAGGGCTAAAATTGCTTTCTGGAAGTGGGAGGATGGAACATCCCAGCCCCCAATCCAAAAAATTGTGAAGAGTGGGGGAGATGGAGCATCCTCCAGTCCATAAAATCTTAGCATATTTGAAATGCCATATTAGACACTTGCTAACTCTAGGAGGTCTAACAAAGTTAGATCGTTTTCCATCATAAACCTGACCAAATGTTTTTCACCCAACAAGATTTATTTGAAAGGTGGGGGTGGGGGCCACTGAATAAAATATATACTGTTTTCAATGGCATCATTGTCAGCTGATTCTGTAGAAAAGAAAGCATTTTATAGTCCAGTGATAATACCAGAGCCTCTGCGTTTTTTAGAGGGGACCTTTTTTTTTAATGATTGAAATTCATTACTGATGTCCCTGTGATGAAAATTAGCCTGGGAGTCTTTTTTTTTTTATATACCTGTCGCTTGGTGGCCATCTTTAAAAATGGCTGCCATTTTGCAGTATTTTGAATAATTGTCAAAATCTTGATAACAAATGGAGCAATTTTTATTTTTTAATCTGCGTTGCATGGGTACTGAAATAGTCTATAAATCATTTCATTATGTCATTTCAAAATCTCTGATAATTTTTTAAGTATAACAAATCTTTTGAAATATAATGGCGTTGTGTATGTACACTCTTGAACCCCAGAACCCAGGATTTATTAAAGAGAAAGCTGTTTTTATGACCTGAATTCATTACTGACATGC
>JAULBS010020368.1:0-10754 GCA_032355785.1 Symmetromphalus regularis
TTGCAAACCTTTTCAAAGATGTTCACTTGAAAAAAATATTGTTTTATTACTTGTAAGCATCGATAGGTGGCGTGATCTGGAACTACCCAAATGATCCGCAACTACCCAAAAAAACAGAATATTTTTAATGATCGACCAGGACTTCATACTACATATTTTATTCGTTTTAATTGTTATAGTAGCAAAGTAAGTAATTGTGTGTTGTATTAAAATTCAAATAAAAAGAAAATTTGATATACGATCGCATGTGAACGAGTTCAAAAACACTTGATCCGGAACTGCCTAAACAACTGTATAATTAGTTTTAATTTGTTTTTCAGCCTGTAACAAACATTGTAAATTGAAATGAAATCTTTTAAAAATAGAATAAGAAAGTCTGAAAATAAATTAATATCCTTTTTTTCTTTTTTTCCTATTTATTTGTTTAATATTATTATTTTTTATTTTTATTATAAAGTAAGGGTCAAAACAAGAAAATAGTGTGCTTCACTATGACACAGACTCTTCACCACTGCACATCAATTTCATGATTTCACGCGTATTTGATTCAAGCGCCCGAGTCATCGAGAGCCCTGGAGTAGCGAAATATGTTGAAATAATAAATGTACTGATCAGTTGGATTTGATTGCTGATTATTAAGCTAACAAAACGTGACATGTTAATTACTTTGACATGGAGAAAATCAAAAACAAAAAAAGCATTCCAGATGGGGGTAGTTAACTGCACGTGTTAATTGAGCAATAGGACCTCTCATACTTCTTTTTTTAACTGTGGCATCTTCCTTTTGATAAAATTAATTTATGACTTACATTTTTAGAATAAGCAAAGAATTGGGATGTTTTGGGGCATTTTGGGATGTCTTGGGGTAGTTTGTTGTGTCTTGGGGTAAATAGTCGGACCCAACAAAGTATGCTGAATTCTGGTCAAAACATAAATCAGTCTGTGTCACAGATATTCAAGAGGTAGCGTGTCCACCTGTGAATCGGTCGGTCGTTGGATCGATCCTTTTCAGTAGACCCATTTGCAGTTTAGGTTATTTTCAATTCAAACCAGTGATCCACAACTGGTTTATCAAAAGTCATGGTATGTGCTGTCCTGTCAGTGGGAAAGTGCATATAAATGCCCCTTGCCGCTTATCAGAAAGAATAGGCTATCTGGCTGCAGCGGGTTTCCTTTAAAAAGAAATATGTTGGAATGACCATATGATTGACGTCCAATAGCCAGTGATAAGATATAAATCAGTGTGCTCTTGAGGCATCGTTAAATAAAACAAACTTTACATTTTGTGTCACAAACATACAAAATAGCATCATTAAAAAAAAATCCATTGATCACTCCAAAATAATTATTATTAACTATTTTTTTTCTTGAAACAGTTCTTTTGTGGATTACTGTAATTTGGATCAGAGAGAAAAATAAAGAATTTTGAAATTAAGATTTGCTAAACAGTTAAACGTAAAGCTACTTTATAAATAGGCTAATATATAAGTCATGCTTCATTTGACTTATTTAAATTATTTTGTTTTGCAGATGGTGTGGGTAAAACATCATTGATTTTGTCCTTGGTTAGTGAAGAGTTTGCTGAAGATGTAAGTTTTGTAAAAAAATATAGCTAAAATGTTTTGTATATAGTTCAACTTGCATCAGTGAAAAATGGGCAAATATAGTATTAGTAATGTTTTTGGATTTATATGTAACAACTTGTCTTGAAATAAAAAAAATTATAATTATAACATTTAGTATCATTATGTTCACATGTTTTGATGGGCAGAGATTAAGAACTATTTCCACACATCTAGAGAACTAACAGCTTAGAAAATTTACTTGTCCCCGAGAAATATCTCTAGTTTTCTATTCTCTTCTGCAAACATATGACTAATTGATATGCAATATTTGTGATCCATCATCAAAATCAGAAGACAACCCTTTGCTAGAAAGCTGTTCAAGGATCAGACATAACCTAGTCAGCACATTGATCATGCAAGAGCGAGAAGTAGCTCAAATGGTAGCGTGTTCACCTGTGAAACTGTCTGATTGATCCATCTCAGTGGATCCATTTGCAGTTTGGGCTATTTTCTATTCCAACCAGTGGTCCACAACTGGTTCATCAGAAGCCATGGTATGTGCTGTCCTGTCTGTGGGACAGTGCATATGAAAGAACCCTTGCTGCTTATCAGAAAGAGTAGCCTATCATCAGTCTGTGTGGCAGCAGCGGCTTTCCTCTAAAAAATGTGTCAGAATGACCATATGATTGACGTCCAATAGCCGATGATAAGATAAAAATCAATATGCTCTAGAGGCACTGTTAAATTAAACAAACTACTTTGATCATGCAATGTACATCGATAATAAAAGTTGAATTCAACAAAACATTTTGGTGAACAGATTATCTAATATCTTGAGGGACTATCAACATTTTATTTTTACACATCCCCAATTATTTCTACTCTCCAGGAGTGAGAAGTGGGTAGATTGAGCATTAGTTTCTGTCCCTTTTTGAAGAAATTTGAGATAATAAATGCATAAAAGAGGTACTTGCATAACTTAAAACAACAGTTGGTTTTGGAAATATACCAGCATGTATGTTATGTTTTGTAGGTTCCAGCAAGAGCTGAAGAGATCACTATTCCTGCTGATGTGACCCCCGAACATGTCCCAACACACATTGTGGACTATTCAGGTTATTGATTTAATTCTCCTGTCAGTTTTGACATTATAGTACAACTCCATCTGATACGTTATAATTAACTAAATGTAAATTTCATCAAATATTTGTGATGAGTGTTTTTGTCATTTAATTTACATAATGATCACATTTTGGCATTATTGAATTTCTAGCCTATTTTGTAATTAAAGGGTGTTCATTTTATGGTCGATAATGGTGAGTGTAAAAAGGTCGGGCAAGTCAAAACTACACCCTGACTCACCTGTCTGGTGACCCATATTTTGTACATATATAGTATTATGTGGAATAACTTGAATGTGTTTGTAAAACAACCAGAAAGTTAGCCTTAATAACAATTTAATTGACTTGTTCTCTGATATGTATATGTAAAGCAGTAGACGGCTTCTAGAGAAATATGGTAACCACCTTTCAGTTAAAATATAAAAGTCAGTGTTCACATGACTTGCTCAAATTGCAAGTTAAAAAACATCCCTAGAGCACACCATGCTGTTCTAAATATTACAAATGATTATTACCCACTTGTTGAAGATATATTATCTTAAGTTGTAGAAGCATCACGAGGCGTAAATGTTTTTTTGTGTACTCCCAGAGTGCATAAAAGCCCTTTACCCTGAGAGATGCTTCTACAACGAATTTATCTTGTCAGTATGTTAAACTATATTTAATTAAATCATCAAAGTATTGCAAGAGAATAACGATTAACAATTTATTGACAAATCCATACCATGCCGATATCAAAGAAGTCACTTGACAGCGGTGAAATATAGTTCCATCACTTGTTGAAAATTACAGACGGGCTATAAGAAAAATTGTCTCTGTCCACCGGGGTTTAAGGATTTTGTCCAAAGGCAAACAATCAGTGGGATAAAAGTATTTTACATGGAGGCAAGATAATAGCTGTTGCATACAAATATTGTATGTAACGTACCACATGATGATGCATAGGTGACGGTCCTCATACATCTTGCCCATTATGTTATTTTGAAATTATAATATACAGGGGTGTACGTTAACCTTTTTCAGATACCGGCCAGCCGGTTCAGTAACCTAGAGAAATGAACCAGCCCCACAAATTTCCAAATGGCATCCCCAAAAATCTTGGCCAAGAATGGGTGAGCCAAAGGCCGGAAACCGATAGCCTCGCTCATTAAGCCTATCACATTTTCTGAGATACGATCATAGTCTGTTTGGAGTTCAGTTTTGTTGTTCACTTGGGAGAAACCTGAGATGGTCAGCCGGACGGATGATTAATAATACTGAACTCACCCGACTCGATTTGAACCCAAGACGGGTAGGCGGGTGACTGCTAATCTACACCCTTGACAATAGCAGCAGTGCTTGAATTAGTGGATTTTCTAACATATTTTTTATTCTTTGATGTGTAAATCTAATAAATATAATACTAAATGTCATCCTGCATAATACTGTTTATATTTCAACTTATTTCCAATCACATGTCATTTTCACTACATGAGACATCATTTGGTAATATCTGTCTAATATTTCAGTTCAAGAGCAGGATGAATCTGTGCTGAAAGAAGAAATTGCCAAGGTCAGACTGGTTTAATCTGCTTTAATATCACAATTGTTATCTGCTCCAACACATTAATATGCAACACATTAATATGCATTAAAAATAGTGTAGTCATTTATGTTGCAAGAGAGTACATTAATCACTTGACGGTCTGTGTAAATTACTAAAATTTACATTAGTCTGAATGTTTGCCATGATGAAATTTGTTTATGCATGTTTGACTATTAAAATGAAAAGACAACACATGATTTCAACAAATGAATGAATGTTTCTTTAAAATTCGATTGCTTATCACATATTTACTGTTTTATCTTTGTAGGCTAGTGTTTTATGTGTGGTGTACTCAGTAGTTGATGAAGATTCAGTTCAACGAGTAAGTATTTAGTTCTGCATACTGTAAATCATGAGCTTAAGTGAGTAAAATTAATATGATAAATGAGACACTTACATACTTGACCCATTTGAACAACAATACTAAGCAAGATACATGAATAAGAATGCACATTTGATGGTACCCATACCACAGCACATTAATTTTGTTATGCATTAATTTCATGATTTACTGTGTGTACATTGAAATACAATTTATACACGCATGTATTGTCACTTTATCCTATTTAAAGATTGCTACTGTTTTGTTACATATTCACGCTGTTCAGAAACAATAGTTTATATAATTATTAAAAAATATTTTCATGTTATATGGAAATCTTTTTAATTGTTTGCAGTGCTTTGTTGTATTTGCATTTATGGGAATGTCATAAAACAATTGTATTGTTTTATTATGCAGTTAACAACATATTGGTTACCATTCATACGAAGAGCTCTTGGAGATGACCACAGAACTCCTGTAATTTTGGTTGGAAACAAAGTGGATTTAGCACAGTTTCCCACATTAGAGGTACAAACATATCTTTCATTTCATTTTTATATTCATATATTTATCCAAGGTTTATATGATATTAAACATCAGCACCTTTCCAAAGGCAAATGGCACTGAAAATTCCCAATTTCTGGACTATAAATTCCCAATTTGGTTAATAAAATATAATTTACAGTTACATAAATTAAGTGGTATGAAAAAAACTTCCCAATTATGACTAAAATCACGCTAATTTTCACATCCCTTCAGCCATAGTAGCCTGGTGAAAAATTCCTGATTTTCCCATATTTCTGAAAAGTGTATGAAAAGTCTGAGAGTTAAATATGTAAAGAGGTTTTGTTATAGATATACAGACACTTGCATCACCTGACACTTAACCTGTGCACACTTATTTAAAATGGGAGTTGCTTGTTACCAACATCATCTTAAAGGAAAAGAAAATTATACCTGAACATATATTTCTCATGTTAACTGAAAACTATTTCCCAGATAATTGGTAGTGCTCGTTTGGCAGGTTTTGTTAACTACTTCATGTACTAAAAACAGATAACTAATAATTGGGATATACTGTCTTATAAGTTTGTTGTGGAAAGTATCATAACAAAGTTGGTCACTACTGTTATTGACAAGAAACTGCATACAATGAACTTTGTGATGTAAATGAGATTTATGTGTGATATAACATATTTACACAAAACCAACTCATGCTATATCTCTTTACATTTCAACTATTGGAATGAAATCTACCAAAATTATTTGTTTGTGTATTGTAAAGATATAATTTAGCAACTTTCTGTGATGTTTTTCTGATATAAAGTGCAGTTGTGCTTTAAAAAACGAAACATTTTCAGACTTCATATTGTCTCCTGTTATTTTATTTTCATTACTGTTTGATTTTTCTTGAAATTTCCTTTAGTTAATGTTAAAATTCATATTTAAACTTCTAGCAGATGAAAACAAACATATTGAAAAATAAAATGAACGTGAAGCTCTAACACATTTCCTGCCAAAATGTCTGTTTATTAAATACATTTCAAAGACAGTAGTTTTCATTTTACATCATTAAGTGCTTCTAGAAAACATTGTTCTTTTTTTTTCCAGAGTATTTTGCCAATAATGAATGATTTTGCTGAAGTGGAAACTTGTGTAGAGGTAACTTTAATCTTCTGTGTTCTATTTTATTCCATCATCTGTTTTTTGGATTTTTTTCATTACTGTGGGTCACCTTAGAATAGGACATCTAAAAAAATGATTCCTCGTAGTGTTTGAGTTTAAAATTTGTAAGCATTCATCGTGTGTAAAATAGTTGTGTATATGGTACCTAAGAAAAGTGGTGCTTTGTGGAAGACTGTACGTGTTATCAATTGTTCTAATTGCATCTGATATGGTCAATTCAAAGCCACTATTGTCTAACAGTGTGTTTGGTAATGTTTCACTTTATTCCAGTGTTCAGCACGTACCTTGAAGAATATCAGTGAGGTGTTTTACTATGCTCAGAAGGCTGTGCTTCACCCCACAGCTCCAGTGTACAACCCTGAAGAAAAAGAGGTTTGCAAAGCATTCTAATACTTTTAAAAAATCCTTGTTTTATACAGTTTTCTCAATTTTGATTAATTAAAACCTAACCACCTCCCCTAAGAAAAATACCCCTAATATGTGCACAAGTATTATTTTTTTATTTTATGAACTTTAAATGTAAATTCCACTTTGGAAGCAGTTACTTGCATAGCTCACTATACAATTAAAAAAATGTTAAACATCATACATATTTTAACAAATACTGCAGTTATTATATAACTGAAAACGTATTGTTTTACAGACCAAAATAAAAATAACTGTTTATTTCTGTGTGATGTAAGAATGCTAAAATATGTGTACTGTATATTGTCAGGTATATGTCCTTCAACAATTCCTTTCTATCTGTCAAGCACATTCTGGTTCACCGTTTACTTTGAAAACTTGAAATGATTGTTTTTAATGTTAACATTTTATTGATGTACATTCTTTTCATGTTATTTCAGCTCACACATGCCTGCAGAAAAGCATTAACAAGAATTTTCAGAGTAAGCTTTGAATTTCAGTACTTTACATGCAGTCATTTTATATTGCTTTTTTTTAACTTTAATATTTGCAAATAGAAAAGGCTTAGCCAGTTATAAACATAATATCTGGTTTAAAACAACAGAAGTCATTTTATTAATAACTGTTCTTTGGAATTGCTCTAGTGCAATCCTCATCAAGTATTTATAATTTGTATATAATTCCCATTGTTGAATTCGTTTTGTATTTGTGATTTCACACCATTATAAAAACATTTTCTTCTTTTTTAGATTTGTGACATGGATAACAATGGCTTGCTAAATGACAAAGAAATAAACAATTTTCAGGTAAATTTCATAGTAAATATGAGAGTGTTAGGTTTTCATGTGTATTGAAGAGATGTATTTTAAAATGACTCAGTTTATTGGAAGTTGACATTCTGAAAATCTGTGCCTGGTTCAAGTGATCTTCTTTTCTATAGCTCTACCCAAGATCACTGAACATTTTATTGTTTACTAAATGTGACTGGGGAATGTCTTAATGATACACATGCCTCCATTAAACAAGATTATTTTTGTCATATTCGTACAGCCAGGTTATGTTAAGATTTTTACGATCATTTTGTTTTGATTATTTAAAAATGATTAAGTATTTTTAATGATAAAATTTCCCCAATTTTCTGTATTGATTGACAATATGTGATCATGCCATGTTACTTTTTTACTTGAAATTAAGCTGTAAAACATTCTGTATTTTCAGTTTAGTTAATTTTGAAATATGTTGATTTATATTTTTTCAGCAAAAATGTTTTAATGCCCCACTACATCCTCAAGCTCTGGAAGATGTGAAAGCCATTGTTAAAAAACACACCTCTGATGGGATCAAAGATGATTCTATATCTCTTAAAGGTAAGTTATTTTCTTCATATTTGTATAGATAGCATGATTGGCATTTACAATCAAATTTACAACAATCAGGAAATGTAAACTCATCCTGAAAGTATGGTGGCCCACCAAAACTGTGGTACTAAATTTCCTTTAGATAGTCCAAACATGGATTATTCATATTTCAAGTTTTAAGCAGACTGTTTTTTGTTTCAAATAATGGAAAACAAATTCTGAAGTAAGATGATGAAATTTCCTTCAATAAAGCAATATTGACTTGAAGAACCACTTCTAGACAGCCAAGATACCAAACAATATTATACAGTTTTGAAATGAAAATTCAATATTACAATTATTTCAACTATACAAACCTAATTCAGAAGCAGAGAATATCATCATATTTGCAATCCAAAGATGGTAACAATTCATTTCATTAGCCAATTCAATACACACTAAATTATATAGCCAACCCCCCCCCCCAAAAAACACCTCAAAAAAATTACAATCAAATGAGAAGAAATCAAAACACTGAAAAGCAAAAGATTTGATTCTGTATTCAGCTGCGATGTTATGAACTTGATCAGTTTATAAATTAACTGTGTGTTAAGCTAATACATTAAGTTTTATAGGAGCTAGATTTATATGTGGAATAAATATATCTAGTATAGTTAATAATAGTGGCTCAAATGTTATAGAAACAAAGTCATCAAAATATTATTTTTAGTTGACAATTAGCAATATATATATTTTTTAATTTTACTTTCGCCTAAGTGGGATGCTGTTGCATTTGGTGACCTGGCAAATGGCATTTTTAAGCCATTCACTATTAATGTAGTAAAGTAGGTTCCATAATTGCTGAGACAACCTAAAATAGTAATGATTAATGCTGTTTATTAGTGTTTTTTGTTTTACTGCAAAATACTTTATTTTCGAGGGGTGTAATTTTCACGTTAAAGATAAACTGCCATGTTCACAGAATTAATATTTCACGCATCCTTGATTAAACAAAAACTTTTTTTTTCAAGTACCATAGAAATCACATATTAATTAGTATTAGTAAATTGCTGGCCAATTAATATTTTTTTAAATCGAACCAAATATTTTTGTAAACATGTCAAAACGCAAATGGCAATCATCAATGCTTTTTCTAATTCGCTAGTGTTGTACACTATGTCACATGGGCGGTGTAAACATAACTTGGCACCCGTGAAATATTATTCCGGAAAGAAAGAAACAAACGTTTAACTTTGTTTTAAAATTATCTGTATCTGTTTAATTAGTCTGGTATATTTAATCCTTGTCCATCCTTATCGCCACTTATTGTGCGTGTAAAGCGATAATAAAATTTCAGCGGTCACAGTAATTAATTATCACTGGGTTCAGACACTGAAATAAATAAAGATGGCGGCCAAAACACGTGTTTATGATTCATCTTAAAATAAAACAAGTAATTAATTTTAGTAAAACAATAATTATCAAACATAAATTATAGCACACTCAACATTAAACAAGAACATTAAATTGCATGATGTGATGTTTTTTTGTTTTTTATTCACAAGTTATCGTTACCTACGCTTTGAAGCGCAACCTTATCAAAAGGTTGAAAGTCAGACTACAATTACTACTAGCTGGACAGTCAGTCAGGTTTAATTTTTCACAGGTTCTTAATTTCGCGCTAAATATGTGTGCGCGAATACCGTGAAAATTAAGTTTCCATGAAAATAAAGTATTTTACAGTAGTTGCTTCATCTATGGGCACAGTTATTCACAGATATTTTTAATGATGTTTTTTAATTGTTTCTTTTTTAGGTTTCTTATTTCTTCACACATTATTTATTCAGAAGGGGAGGCATGAAACTACATGGACAGTGTTAAGAAAGTTTGGATATGATGATAACTTAAATCTCACAAAAGAGTTCATTGCTCCCAGGTCAGTTAAACCATTTTAGATTATAACTATGTCTTCACGTCTTGACCTTACAAACTATAATATCAAGTGAGTTAAACCATTTTAAATTATAACTGTCTTCACTTCTTGACCTTACAAACTATAATATCAGGTGAGTTAAACCATTTTAAATTATAACTGTCTTCACTTCTTGACATTACAAACTATAATATCAGGTGAGTTAAACCATTTTAGATTATAACTATGTCTTCACTTCTTGACATTACAAACTATAATATCAGGTCAGTTAAACCATTTTAGATTAAAACTGTGTTTTTGATTCTGGACCTTACAAACTATAGCTATTTTCCATTCCAACCAGTGGTCCACAACTGGTTCATCAAAGATCATGGTATGTGCTGTCCTGTCTGTGTGACGGTGCACATAAATGACCCCTTGCTGCTTATCAGAAAGAGTAGCCTATGTGGCAGAAGCAGGTTTCTTCTAAATACATTGTCAGAATGACCATGTGATTGACATCCAATACCCGATGATAAGATATAAATCAGTGTGCTCTAGAGGCGTCATTAAATAAAACGAACTTTACTTTTACAAACTATAGTGTCAGGTTAATTAAACCTTTTTAGATTATAACTATCTTTGCATCTAGACTGCATTAATTATTTAGAGAATAATCATCGAGCTACAATGAATTACGGATTATCTGTCCCCAGTGAATTAATGTTGTAAACCCGAGCCTCTGTCTTCCGCCATAACAATAATATTATATTCATACGCCTCTTTACAGCTGGACAGATAACCTGATAACAACAACCGTA